>RBNI01002238.1:0-19163 GCA_003990745.1 Jimgerdemannia flammicorona | reverse complement strand
GACTTTTTTTTTTTTTAAAAAAAAAAAAACTAATAATAATAAAGGAATATGTGGATATTATGCGAATAACCATAAAAACACCTTATTGTTAGACCTATATCATCGTGCGGTGCGCATTGGTCATTATTTTAATGACGCCAAAATTGGTTGTATATACACGCGTCGGTGAAAATACCGATAGGAGTGAGGCAATAATAATAATAATATAACACGCGAGAAAAATGCAATGTTCAAAGAAATGTATTGAGCGAAGGAGCAACAATAACAGTGCAAATTAGGTAGCAATTAGAATGTATGTAATAAATTTGGCCCTGGGAGAAAGCCAACCACCGATAATCAATGCTAAAAACCACAATGGCTTAGCCGACCTATCTGTCATGCAGCGTGTCATCTGGCAATTTTTCAAACCGGTTACAGCTTTGATGCCGAAATCAATGGGGTGAATCTGGAAAGGGGTACTACCATATTGGTGAAGATGCTATCGCACAGAAGATACACATGTTTCCACATTTCGAGGAGTAGAACTCGGTGAAGACCATTAAACGGGAGCAGATTGTTTATTTGTACAAAAGATTCCTATTAAACAATTATTGCAACAGGGAGGTGCGAGACATTTTCTACCGATTGTTCCACGATCCGGAGTTTGGTTTCATGGTTGTTTTTGTTCCATTGCGAGTTGTCCATAATAGCGCGTTTTCCATCACAACGTTACGTCGACAAAATCGGCAACTGGGGGAAAACGGCGCAGACAAGACCCGAGCCAATGCGGATGCGAAACGGGACGGGCGCGAACCGCGCGGATTGGGAACGGACAATGGGTACACCAGGATCCTTTGCCGCATATATCGTACTGACATTTCCACATTTGTACACAGTCTGTCTGCCTTAGTATAGTTAGTCCGTCCACCTAGCATAGTTAGATAAAGCCCTCCGCATCACGTTGCATAGATAGGTCAAATATCGGGTCCGCGTCTCAGAATAAGAGTGAGTCACTTAGTGGTGCAGATTAAGTAATAGTTTACTCCTCCAGTATCCATTCACCGAAGTGGCGTCGCGGTCAACTGATCCGCCACAATTCAGCTAGAATTGGGTTATTGCGTCGATACGAAATAAATGTAATTATGTATTACAAATAGCCGGAATGACTCGTTTAAATAAAACGCTTGCATGGATAGATTGCACTCGTATTAAATGGCGCTTGTCATATTGCCAAAAATGGTTCAGTGATGCCATTACCCACCTCTCATGTATCTCCAGGGTAAACATTGGATATAAAGGTTACGCTTGGTAATGCGCGCAATGCGCCACCGGGCTGGTGGTCGAAATTCGCTGCGTCGTCGTCGAAGTTCCTCGATACCGGGAGGCGTCGGTGTACTAATGGGAAGGGAAAGAGAAGGAAGATGTGAAAGAGGAGGAAATATATATATATATATATATCCAACAAACATCATTACGAAAAAATGAGACGGAGGAAGACGCACATTGCTAACACTTGGGTGACGGGTGGCGTTTGGGAACAAGCGTGACGTTTATGATTGACACGTGATCTCCCTGTCTACATTGCCATTGTTTAATAACCGATTTTTATTCGACATGGGAGAATAAAACAGAAATTATCCTGTTTCGGAAGACCGCAATCTTGTTATGCAAGAAAAAGAAAAAGGAAAAAAGTCAATCTGTTCCGTATTAAGAATTTGTATAGTGCACAGTACTTAGTGCTCCCAATGAATGGAATCGAATCAAATTTGACCCAAATTCAATTCAATTTGATTGAATCAAAGGACCAATTCAATTCAATTTGAATCAAATCAAAGGTCTAATTTGATTTGAGATTTGAGTCAAACCCTCAATTTGATTCAAATTCAATTTGATTTGATTCAAAATTGATTTAATTCATTTGGGAGCACTAATAGTATTTATACTTAATCTTTTTGCTACTCCTTTAATATATTTAATAATATAAAAAAAAAATTCATAAAATCATGTTAAGTTTAATAAAATGAAGAGTGTTTATTATTATTATTATATATAATCTTTTAATAAAAATAGGGTTTTTACTATTTTATAATAAATATTATAACTTATTAAAACTAGTACAATTTTGATCTTAAATTAAGCACTATTATAAAGTTTAATTAAAAGGAGCCTACTCTTATAGTTTTGAAATTTTAAAGAAACTTGGCAAGTTCTCCTTAAGTTTCCAAACTGCCACTATCTCTACTGATCTCTATTTAAACTATTACCATCCAAACTACCTCTATCTATCTCTACTGAAATCATCTTTCTCCACTTCTACCTAGAGCTCTGTAACCTGAGTCTAAGTTTGATCTGACCCTATAGTATATTGGAACCTAAGTAAAATAGATATATATTTTACATAAATGTAAATAACTTTATAAATATATCTCTAAATCTATTTATCTTTATTATACTAGATTTCTATATCAAAGTTGGATCCAATAAGCTAAAGTACATCTAAATCAGATATATTTATAAAGTTATTAAAATTTTTGTGATCAGGTCTATAGACAGGTTTATTTTCTCAAGTTACATTTGATTTAGCTTTACAAAAGTACTTAGTTTAAGACCAAAATTATAACTGAAGAAAATGAATTTAGCTCAGCAAAAGATCAGTCACAATTTTGGCCTTAAACTAAGTACTTTTATAAAGCTAAATCAAATGTAATCTGAGAGAATAAACCTATTTATAGATCTGAATACAAAAATGTTAATAACTCTATTAATATATATCTGATTTATATGTACTTTAGCTTATTAGATCTATCTTTAGTATGGAAATCTAGCACAACAAAGATAAATAAATTTAGATATATATATATATATCTATAAAGTTATTTATATTTATGTAAAATGTCTATTTTACTCAAATTTGGCTATAATGCAGGATCAGATCAAACTTGGACTCAGGTTGACTCAGATTGCAGAGCTTTAGATAAAGATAGAGGGAGATGGTTCTAGTAGTAATAGATAGAGGTGGTTCAGATAGTAATAATTCAGGTAGAGATCAGTAAAGGTGGTGTTAGTTTGGATAAGGATTGGTCCATATCTAGGCTGCTGAGTTCCAGTATATTTTCAATTTGGCTTTTTATTAAGATCAGTTATAATTTGGCCTTAAAGTCATAATTTAAAGTAATAAGAGTAGGTTCTTTTCTATTAAAGTATTTAATTTAAGACTGAAATTATATTTTATCTATTTCAACCCACTTCTATTCAAATTAACTCTATCTACATATTATAATTTAATAATATAATTTATATATTTTACATGCCTGCAATACTTCTTTACAGTACTCTAAAATATTTAATATAATTGAGCTCACAGTGGAACTTAATGATAAAAAATACATTTATGACTTAAGTTTTCAATAACTTCTTGAATATGTGGCTTCTGTACTTTAAAATCTTCTTGAAGAGATAGAATTTGTACAGTACAACAATCTTCTTTCTTGCATTTTTCCTTGCATTTTCTTCTTAAATATTTTCTCCAAAGATTTCTTTCTTCAAGTATATACAAGTCGAACTACAACAAGTTGTTTGATCCATTTATGTGCTGGGTATTTAATAATGCTGCAGTCACTTTCAATATTACATATATTGATTGCATTTACGTTAAGTGGTCATTGAAGCTCACTAGACATCATTACTGTCCTGCAGACATACGCTTGTACGATGTGGTTTGTTCCTTCCACCATCCTTGCATATTGACTTTGGAAACTGGGAATTCACAAAATACTCGTTCAATAAGTCTTCCGAAGCTTGAAGTCGTTCCGCCAACACGTCAACATCGGGTTTTGTTTCTGTCATCCCACGATGTCGCCTATTGGTTTTATCAGCTAACGGCATCCCAGTTTTGGTCAAAAATGAATCTTTAAAAATGAGACAAAGTATGTAAGACATTGATATTGATAAAACGAACTTAATAGGAGATAAAACACGGGAGAACAAAATTGTCGCCAACTTTATCCCTTCAGGATTTTCTTGGTTGACGTGCCACAACATCGACGTGCCAACAATTGAACGACCCCAACTTGATGCAGCTCGGACACCGGAAAGGAAAGCATACAAACCCGCCAATATGCTGGCGAAACCGCCGACGGACGATACTGCAGATAAAACCTTGTGTACTCTATGCTCAAGGTTATGTGGAGAAAGGCATAGAATCATTAATGAAATGATTAATTGCGACTGTTAGCCAATTGTGCACACATTACCAACCATATTTCAGTTTGAACTATCTCGGTGAGCATATCGACTGACAAAAAAGAATTGGCACCCTCACATCCCCTGGCGAAGCTTTTTTTGACTATTCCAACTCGATTCCCAGACATCAACTGAGGAAATTTTGTTCATCTGGGGGAACCCAAGATAGTTCCGAAAGGACATCCATGCTTCATGATCGACGAAGTTACGATGGGTGATGAACCTGTGAAACCACGCGGTTGTGAAGCGGTGGAAATCCAAATCAATTTTGTACTTGTTTCTCGGGACGAGCTCGAAAGATCCGTCGCCGGCGATGGCTTCCAGGTCCTTAAGGTCTATGATTGGGAGATTGTTACTTGTAGGTGGCATTGCGTATAGGGCGACGTAGGGGTCGTACTGTCCATCGAAGAACAGTGCACTTAATGTGCTGTTTCCCCACCAATTAACGTAGTCCACTGGAAGAGCCACCACCAGGAGATATTGCTCACACGGATTTGAAATGGGACGATTGTTCGGGTAAGGATTTGGTAAGTGTTCAATTAAATGATTTTTTTCCCGTCGCCCTCTGGACCTTGGCAGAAACAAACAAATTTTCCTAGAAAATTCTTACCTGCTAAATTAGACCCGCAAGAGTGTTCGGTGGTTTCGCGTAAAATACATTCCCTTCCGTCTGTGGGGTATAAACCTGATCGATGGGTATCAACGGAGAAGCCGGGTGGAGCCATTGCGTACAATCGTTTAACGCATCAGTGTTTCGCATTTGCAACATGCATGTCAATGCGATTGTTCCGTTTGGTGGAGGGACGTTGGATTGTTGTCTCGGTAGGTCATGTTTACAAGACTGATATTGTAATTTAGGGAACAGAGGTGGATGCCTGCAGGTTGTGGGAAAAAAATGAAGATATTAATAAATAAATAAATTAAGAGCCTTTTTACATTGAAACCCGCCGTCAGAAAAGAAACT
Organism: Jimgerdemannia flammicorona; assembly: GCA_003990745.1. Taxonomy (NCBI): domain Eukaryota; kingdom Fungi; phylum Mucoromycota; class Endogonomycetes; order Endogonales; family Endogonaceae; genus Jimgerdemannia; species Jimgerdemannia flammicorona. The sequence goes on along the minus strand of RBNI01002238.1, from coordinate 13,978 downwards.
CGCCAGGTATGGGAATGACATTCTCGTTTGGTGCTTGTTCGTTGCTCTGGAAGAATGTTGTGTTGTTGCCGATACCGATCACCGGCAAGACGAGATAGACGATAACAGCCGCCAAGAGGATTGCGGCTGTTAAAGAACACGTCACGGCGAGCCACCTTGTCTCACTCTTATTGCTTTGATCCACGCATCCAAGAAGAACATAGTAGAGTAATGTATTTTAGCCTCCGGTTTTTGAGTTTCAGATTTTCTAAGGATCTGCGTTTTTAAACGAAATTAAAATCCGATCTGCATGAATGTTTGTGACTACGCCGATGTGTGCTTGGTACTGCGCTTCAACCGCACTGCCACGAAATGGACTTCGCCACCTAGCTGAGCCATTTGTGCCACCCGAAATCCGGCGAGCCGGCGGGGGAGGAACCGCTTGGTCACGTCCTCTTCATCTACTTAAAGCTGCCTCTTTTTTTCCTCTTATAAAACGCTCAGCCCAAAAGATTCCTCACAGAGAAACTCTGAACGATAACCATCAATATGAAACTGATCAAGCTCGCAATCTCCATTGGCACTTTTGTCACGGTCCTGACAGCAACCACGGCAGCGGTTTCAAAGCGTCCCGCAGATATGCTGGAACCAGGGTTTCCCGAGACTTGGAACGGATCCCCAGACTTGCGTACACCGACGGTGGACGACTTATGTACGGCCGTTCGGTATATACAGGAAAGATACTATTTCGACTTGGACTTGTGCGATCAATATAGTATCCCAATGGGTCCAAATACTACACGCCTTCAATCTGCCGAGTTCCATTCCTACGATACGCTTACCATGCAATCGCTGGTCACCGCATATGTGGATTTATACAATTTTATAAATTTTTATTTTGTACCAACGGTGAGTAACCTCAAACTGCGTCTTCCGTCACGACATTGGCATTCGCATTTCGTAAATACACTTTCTACATTTCAGCGGACTTAATTTTTGTTATTACCAATCGCCCTACAGTGCAATAACACCAATCTCACTCGCCCTGCCACTCTCGAAGCCGCCCATTATCCCAACTCTTGGGATGTTCAAATCTATCACGGCCCTGACCTGCGCGTCCCGACCGTGTTTGACTTGCAGCAAGCAAACTGGTGGTTGGAAGAATTTATGTATTATTCGATGGTGGGATGTGCCCCGTTTCGTTATTCGTTCGGACAGGAAGCCAACCATCTCCTTGGTCCGACAGTTGATCCCAGCAAGCCGATTACCATGGGCACTCTAGAGACAGCTATGCAGGATCTTTTGGAGTTCGAAACGTATTATTTCCAGAAAACTGTAAGTTGTCCACCTTTATTTATTTTTATTTTTTACCAGAGTATAGTAGAAATTAACCCTTTTGCTTATATATACTTTCTGTGCCGTTCAATTACAGTGCACGACCGGCAGTGTACCTTTTCAAGGTAGCGACGTACCAAATGTATTCATGACATACGTCGGTCAATTCCCGGCCAGTCCAACCCCTTAAACGAAGCTCCCATCGCTTGGCGCCTAATGCAGTGAAGGCATGTGTACGAAAAATCTACAACGGTTGAAATAAGGCGTTATAAATGTCACAAAAACTCTGTCAGATGTTCCCCCACGAAATTCGTAGTATCAATAAATAGGAAATACTCCAATGGAACTTGCGATTTTGCTTTTCACGAGATTAATCTACCAAATACATTGTCTCTCTACCTCATTCTTGGACGCGGTTTTTCTTAACATGCTTGAGTTTCTCACTACGCTCAAACCATCCCAGAATTATTGTAAACACGATTGAACCTCCACACTTACACTGGCTTTATTCTCTCTTACTATTTGGATCTTGGGCGAAACGACAAATTTTCTCTCTCCCGATGATGATGTCGTACTCCGATGGCGTTACAGTCCAGACAGTTTCCAAAATTATCGAGCTTTGTTCACGTTTTCAAAGGTTTCGGCGGACCCGGGTCCCGGCAATCTTTGACAAAATCGTCAGCTACCGCGGGGCCCAGTGGAGAATAGGAGTGAAGTCGCTGGCGTCCCGCTTATCGGCGTTATATTGATGTCCAATATTTAACCGGATCCAACACTGCAAATGAAAACGACCCTGTGTTCAGCAGCAGCTGGCAAAGCGGAGGTTGTGAGCAACATAGCCGCGACGAGGGTGAAGTAATTTACACATTATTGCTTTGCGAATGTGGAGTGCGGAGCACTTGCTTGATAGTTAATAAAGTTATATAATATACTTATATTATAATAACTCTAAATAATAATTAAATATAAATCCAGATATATTAAAGATATAATATATTATATATTTACTCTAAAAGAACTAAACGGAAGTAATAGTAATAGTAAATATATAATTAATATATAGTTATTGTGATGGTTGATTCAAATCAGGAACATGAATCAGGGAAATAGACATTTGATTACAGTATCTGAATCCAATTTCTAAATATAGTATAGCCTTACAAATAGCAGTTATTTCATGAGTGTTAAAGTTTTCATAAATGTTAAACTCTTCACAAATGTTGAGATTTCACAGATGTTAAAGTTTTGATGATTGTCAAAGATTTAACAGATGTCAAGGATTAATACTTATGAGAATGACTCACAGGAAACATAGTTATAACTTAGCCACCTTGCTAGCAAACTTATATAAATATTCCAGTATCTAGAGTGAATAAACCTCAGATCAAAATAGTTCAAAGCAAAAAGAAAGCAAAAGAACTAGTAAGCCTATGGGCAGATACACTTTGAACTCATCCACTCTGTATCTCAAGAACTCTGCAGAGTCAAAGAAGATCAAGTTTTCAAGATATAGAAATCTGATATACTTACACAGTTATGCATCTGCTATATTACATTATCTATTATTTATAATATTAATTAAATTAGATATATATTTTAACTAAATAATAAAAGTGATATCTTATGATAAATATATAAGAAGTCTTTAGTAATAATATTATCTATATAAGTAAATTATAAAGAATTATATATTTATAATAATTAAAGAAGCTATATTGTAATAGTTTATTATATAACAATAAGCCACTAGTAATTTTAATAGAATTTCCAATTTTTAAGAAAATTTCAATATAGTAGTTATATTCTATATATAGTATAACTATATAGATATACTCAGTATATCATATTTAGCTGTAGCTCTAATCTATATAAATATCCTCTGTTAAATATATTATAATTTTAGCTCTACTTTTCTTCTTAAGAAAAATGAAATATTCTTATCAAAGAATCTTTAGATCTAACTTTTTAATACTTCTGAGTCTGATCAACTTAGAATATAAGTATAGTATCTCTATCTGACATAAGATTCCAAAAGTAATACTTAGACTATATCTCAGCAACAGATATTTGAAACTTAGCACTTCCTTATAGAACTCAAAAACTAAGACTGATAGTCTACTTAGATTATTTATAATATATTAAATCTATCAGTATATAGTTTTATTATAATTTAATAGTAGCAGAAGTTTCTTTTATCTATGAGTAACCTTATTTAAAAATCTACTATAAGTATAAATTACTCTATAAGAACCAATTAGTATTATGAATACTAATAGTAATAATTAAAAAATACCTTCACTCTGGCTACTCAGTAGAACTAAGCTAAAGAAGCTAATAGAATTATCTATGTAGATCAAAACCCATACCAGTTAAGAGAAATTCAACAAACTCAACAATGAGACTATATAAGAAGTATTTGATATACATATTTATAATATATAATAAAGAATTATCTATACTAAAAATATCAAAGAATAATTTATACCTCTAATTAGTAGCTATCTTTATAAGAAATATACATAAGAATCTATCAAAGCTATAAGTAAATATTTTCTAATTTTCTCTCTAATGATAGCTACTATAAAGTCAAGATCTTCTAAAACTATAAGAGATATTATATCAATTAGAGAAAATCTCACCTCTACTATTAAGTCCTCTATATACAAGTAAAGATAATCTAATACTGAAAACTACAGATTGCCAAACTTAGTAAAGCTCTTATTACATTATCCTAACCTAAGAGAATAATTGAAGAAATATCTGAATCTGATCTTAGTAGTTTCAGTACTATTAAAAACTCACTATCAAGACCATCAGATCTATTTAAAATCACTATAGAAGACCTAGTAGTAACTCTATCAAGACTATTAATCTACAGTTTGATTACCAAATTCACCTACCTCAGTGATATTATAGAAGAAATAATTATATATCATAATATCAGTACTACTTCTAAGGTAATAGGATCTGAAAAAAATTACTATCATTCTACTACTCAGATAATAAAAATAGTAAAAAGATATCTATAGATGAAAAGATAATAGCTTTAGCTAACCAAGTAGCTATTCTTATCTAAGCTTTTTGCCTTAGTATTGAAGCAAACAACTTTAACTTATAATATTTGAAGGAAAAGCAGATCAAGTAACAGTATTAATTTAACAAGTTAATACTATCTACTTACCAATAGAGTAACTACTGTAACTTAGTACAAGTAAGACTTCCTTCTCTACTATTATACTAGTTATAAGATATAGATATACAACTATCAGGATCTCTTTTCTCTTAACTTTATACTCTCTACCCTAGTGTGGTTTGCTATACCTATAAGAGTACAGTAGAAGGAGGACAATAGTGATATATTGCTTCTTTATCAGTATTTGATTAGTATTTTTTCTAATTTTTTACAATTACTAATACCTCTAGTTATATTTGAGATATACTTTTTAGTATAACACCTTCTTTCTTTAGCCATTATCAATAAGATATCATCTTGATATATTATTGGCTATATAGAAAGTCAGCTAATCTTAGGTATTAAGTACCAGTATAGATTATCTATAGGTCTCTAATGCTTATGGTGAGGCCCTCTGAGCTTAGGTGAGTATTCTAATAAGTATAGTTCTGATATAGATAATAGTTTTTCAGATAGAGTTGAGATGAGAAAAGAGATGGCCATTACAGATATATAGGAGAAAGAGTAATTCTAGTAAACTAGTAGGATGCTAGACTAGTGATAGTTGTCAGGGCTACTACATCAGTAGAGCCTTCTGATTAGTATAGAGCAGTTAGATAGTAGGTGTTACTCTCAGTAGCTTTTGATAATATATAAGATTAAGCTCTGATTGTTGAGAGTTATTATAGAGTCTAAAGCTATCTGGATTAGACATCTTGGTTATACTCAACTAGAACTAAGAGATGATATAGCAATATGATTGAGGCCAATAAGCTTGAGTAGTAAAGTATTAGAGATCTCCTTCTGACTCATATATAAGTTCTCTACTTATCTCATTAGATAGAACTAGGTCCTTCCTACTATTCCATTATTTTTGGAGATTTTTTCTTTACCTGTTGCTCTATTTGAGATAGTAGAGACTATATAAATTGGCTCATATATGGTCTTATATATATATTGAAGTTTTGGGCATATATTGTTAGAAAGAGAGACACTTTATTGAAGTTGTATAGGTCATGTATTTCACTATATTACTGATGAATGATATAAGTCTGATAGAATAGCATAAGGTCACATACTGGTATATCGAGTTGTCATCCCAACACTTCTACTCAAGATATGTAATTTAAAAAAAAAAAAAAAAAAAAAAAAAAAAAATACAAAATAGAATAGAAGCAAACTAGAGTAAACTAAATATGACCAACAGAATACTATCTAGATAACTGTAGAAGATCAAAATTCTCTACTTATAAGCTTGAAAATAGGTAAAGAATATAGTAAAAGACTGGTAAGGAATTTTTGAGGATTGAAAAGTATTTCAAAATATACCCAAAAAAATCCATAGATGAAGAATATAAAGAATGTAATATATGTAATCTACTCATAGATAAGGGATGTAACCAACATAGATATCAAATGTATATATAATATATAACATAGTAAGGGAGGCTTTTTGTAGTCTGAAAAATGTTCTGTGATCAAGCAAATGCTGGCATAAAACTCATTTCTTTATAATATAGCTCAAACTTCAGCTTTTGAAGAGCTTTCATAAGTGAATTGGCAATCATATACTCTGTGGGGATGTATTCTAGCAGGTTTCTATATATTTATATATAAAATAATGCTATATATGTATCAATATATTTCATTCTGTTATAGTATATTAGATTCTTAGCAAGTGCAATTATAGACTAGTTATCTTGACATAGCATAGTACTTTCTTGAGTAAAGCTGAGCTTCTTTAATAATTCACTAAGCCATATGGCTTTCTTTATTGTCAATGATAAAGTCTGATATTCAGCTTATATAGATGACATTATAATGGAGGATTGCTTATATATTTATCATGAGATGATGGATTCTTAGTTGTTAATATGAAAGAGGTACCTAGTCATAGATCAGCAGTCATCTAGATTACCTGCCCAATTGGTATCACATATACTAGATAGCTGAATACTATTATCCTTACTATTTTTTTTGCCATTGCTCTCATTTAATCCAACATTACTACCTAATGTATATTTATAGTGTACTGATCTCTTTAAGTATTAGAAAATCCTCTTAATAGTACTCCAATGTAAATTATTATAGCAGGAGGAGTACTGTGCCACCTTACTCATGGTATATGATATGTTAGGTCTCATTCCAAGTATTAGATATATGAGAGAGCCAACTGCTTATTATAAGGAATGTCTTTGGCACTATTCTTGACTGGTATATTGTCATTATCCACAGGAGTAGTTTTCAGCTTTCTTAATTTTACAAAAGTATTCATAGGAGTGCTAACAGACTTATACTTACTCATATTGAAGCATTCAAGGATAACTTTGGCATATATTCCTTGCAAGAGATATATTGCATATGTATTCCTATTATATATAATTAATATTTTCAAAAGAAAGGATATATTATCTATGTCAGTCATCTTGAATTCTCAGCATAGAGTTTTCTTTACTCTGTTAAGCCTATTCTTGCTGGCAATAATAATAATATAATCTACTTATATACCAATAAATACTATGCTGTTATCATAATACTAGATGTATATACAATTATCTACTTTACAATATATAAACCTATGATTAAGAAGGTGTTTATCAATTCTTTTATTCTATGACCATGCTGCTTATTTGATACCATATAGTCCTTTATATAATTTTCATACAAGCTTGCTATTTGAACTGTTGTATAGTTTATATCCTTGTGGTTAATAGACATATAGTTCAGTGTCTACATCACTATTTAGGAATACCATCTTGTCATCTATTTAATGAATTTCAAGATTATATACCATATTGATTATAAGGAGTATTCTAAGTGAAGTAAGCTTGAATACTGATAAAAATTTCTCATTGTAATCTATGCCATAATCTTGCAAATAATCCTTGGCAATGAAATGAGCTTTATACCACTCTATGTCATTATTGGTATTGTATTTTATTCTATATATCTACTTGGATCTGATTACTTAATGATTGGATAGAAGAGATACAAGATTCCATATGCTATTCTCAATAAGTGAATCATATTCCTTATCTATTGCTTGTTTCAATTTCTTGTTATCAGGATTGGTTACAGCTTCATCATATGCTTGGCTTGCAATATATGTGTATTCATATACTTCAGTGTAGCTTGCATGGTCTTGATGTTGTTGCTATCTAGAGCCTACTGGTACATCCCAATAATTTTTCAAATCAGAATGAGTTTCTTGACAAATGTTGGAGTACCTTTGCTTACATCTTATAGAGAATTCCTCATTGCTAGACTCACTGTCATCTTTATCCTTAATCTCTATTATTCTTGGCTCAGCCATTTCTGGCTCAGGCTCAGATATATATAGTAGTTAAAAATAGTTCTGATTAACCACTGGAGAGGTAGATGATAGTTGCACTGGTTGCTGCATTTGCACTGACTGAGATGTAGAGCTTGTTTTGACTAGTACTTCTATGTGGATCTCTGAGCCTTTTTCTCTAAACTATATATCACATGAAATAACTATATATCTCTTATGTGGATCCTATAGCCTATATGCTTTTGTCAGAATATCCAAGAAATATGTGCTTGCTGGTCTTGGATTCAAATTTATCCTAGATAGTATTGCTTTTGTTAAGAATGTATATATTATATCCAAATATACATAGATGGGATATGTCAGACTTCATTCTGCTCTATAACTCTTCAGAAGTAATATCATCATCCTTATGCTTATTATTGCCAGCTTTCTTGCTTAGTGATTGAGATACACATCTATTGTATATATATCACTATATTGGTGGCTTTAGTTCAATAGGAATATCTTAATCTGGCTGCATTGATCATCATCTGTGCCATTTTAATGATCATATAGTTAAATTGCTCAGCTATACCATTTTGCAAGATATATAAAAAGCTATTGTTTGATGACTTATATCATATTTCATCAGGAATTCTCTGAATATATTATTGATATATTCGTATCCATTATCTGAGTATATAGTGCATATTCTACATTTTGTTTCATTCTCAGTAATTACTTAGAATTCTTTGAATTTCTCCAAGGCTTCACTCTTTACCAATAGAAAATATACATATGCCTTATGTATATAATCATCAATAAATGTCAGAAAGTATCTCTTACTAGAATGTGACAGAGTATGCATCAGGCCACCTATATGGATTAAATTAAGGATCCCTAAGATGTACTTCAGTCATTCTACAAATAGTTATCAAGAGGCTTTGTTTTTCATACATATCTTGCAAAAGCTATCCTCTAGATATATATATGCCAGTAATTCTTTCACTAAGCTACTTCTTATCATATATTTGAGGCTCATCTTACCAATATATCCTAAGCATTGATGCCACATATTTGATATATCAGATATAGTAGTTATATAAGTAGAGGCTCTTATACTGTTCAGCATTTCATTGCTCATATAAAGATTTCCATATTTCAAAACTGTCATTAGCTCATTATTGTGCAAATCATATATGGTGGTACTCTTTACATATATGTATATTTTTTGTTACCATAGGACATTATTTTTCCTATAGAGAAGAGGCTCTTTCCTATCTCTGGAGCATATAGTACATATGTCCCCAAGAGTGGTAGTAGGATCAATGATATTGCCATGGAGATATATCTCTACATTTCCTTTCTTGAGCATAGATGACATTGTTGTCTCCTAACTTGATATATATAGGGTATTCTATATAGAGAACTATTCCCTATGTGATATTATATATTGTATGGCTCCAGAATCTATGAGCCAGACATTATTATCATCAGCTGTGTTAGTGGATTTACTATTGGTAGATGTATGATTATTGGCAGTATTGACATCACTACTTTTTATCTAATGAAAAGTGTTTCACTAACTGAGATTCATAGATGTAGATCTCATACTAGTGAAATTAGTCATGGAGCTGGCAGCTTGTGCAAAAAGTAGATTATCACTTTCATTATTTTCAGTAGTATTTGCATTGCTATACTTTTCTTGATAGTTCTTTCCACTACTCTCACATTGCCAATACTGGCTTCTATGTTATCAATACTGACATCCATATTATTACTTATTTTCACTACTTTCCTTATTATTCTCTCAATGATAACAATGGCATTTCCTATATCTATACTTACTACAGTATTCACAGTAACCATCATACTTGGTTGATTGATTGATTGGTAGACTGGTTATCACATTGTTGAGCTTGAGTTTGGGTTTGCTGGTCTTATTAATCATACTTTTGATCTTATTTACCACTACATCTGTGGGACTCATAGAAAGTATTCTTATTGTTATCAGTACTGCTTCCTTGGTGTATTTCCTCATTTATAAGACTTGTTATCATGTGTGTGTAATCTGAGAGACTATAACTCTTGAGCATAGCTGTGATAATAATATTATATGCATCTGGAAGTCCTCTGGGGAGTGCTATAACCTTATCTTCATTGTTAATATAATCTATAGATATACTGAGAGAATTCACTTGATTCACCAGATTGTTGATGCAATTGGCATAGTTATGGATGAACTCCTTAAGCTTCATTCATATATTAAATAGCTGAGATTTCAAGTAGAATTAATTTAATATAGATACTTATATATGATGCTTATATAGGATCTTCTATGCATTATGAGCTATTGTAGCATGCATTACAAGCTTCATTTGTGAGTTCAACAATATGAATACAATCTTGCATAATGCTTAGCAATTGTTTATAGAGTCATATTCTTAAATTAGTACTTGTGGTTTCATATACTCTGCCAGGCTATATTTATCAAGGAGATTTGTCATATGAAATACCCAAATAGTATAGTCTTTCTCATTGAAGATTGGGATGGACCTCTTGGCTAGGTTTATACTAATGACTGGGACTATATTTCTCATACCTGTTGAGGTTACACCTATGAGAGGAATGTTCATAATTAGTATATCTATTTCTATACTTATATTGCTAGACTAGTCTTCTGACATTTCTAGCATATATGTAGCATATTTAAAGAGGTGTTTTGTTATAGCTGCTTAATACTAGCAGGGCTTACAACCTTTGTTAGAAAGAGAGACACTTTATTGAAGTTATATAGATTATGTATTTCTCTATATTACTGATGAATAACATAAGTCTGATAGAATGGTATAAGGTCACATACTGATATATCAAGTTGCCATCCCAACATATATCTTCAGTCATAGATATATAGTTGCTTTCTTCCTAGTAATAGAAAGAGTATAATATATAGAATGAGATATAAACTAACATAAGCTCTACTATATCTGATATAGTTGAGCTACTGGATAATAGTTAGCCTAGATTCATAAGGATATAGTGCTCATAGTAGAAGTGAGAGAGGGTTTTGACCTATATAGCCTAGAGTTCTCTTTTAATAAAAATCTGCAAAATTTGAGTCTATTAAAAATAATAATAATAATAATAATAATAATAATAATAATAATAAAAACCTACTATATATCCTTACTAATAATAAGTACTATGAGATTGAGGATCTCTATACAACTATAGACTTATAAGTAGAGAAAGTTACTATTCATTTCATAGACACAGTTACTCAGTGATAGTATAATCTCTTAGTATATACTCTTATATATACAGAAAACTTATACTAAAATTAATATAAGTGATGAAGATGATAATTGCTCTAACTATAAAGCCCATCTAGCTATATATTATAGATTTAAAAAAACTTATTATTTAATAATTCTACAGCTTTGCCTATATTTTGAAAGCTAGAACTAAGCTTAAGAGCTTCTAATTCTACAATAATAAAAAGGCAGCTCCTTTCTCTGCTATCTTACCAGTCACGAAGTTTGGTAGGTGACCTTCCAAGTCCCCTTTCCCCTATTATTACCCCCTCTACCTCAGGTTGGTTTGCTGTGCCTGCAGGGATATGGTGGGAGGAGAGCAATAGTGATAAGTTGCCCCTTTATTGGTGTTGGATCGGTACTTCCTCCACTTTTTTACAGATTCTAGTACCTTCAGCTATGTCTGGGATATACCCATTTTGGTGCAGTACCTTCTTCCTTTTGCCATCACCAATAAGGAGTTGTCTCAGTGTGTCTCGGGCTATGTAGGAAGTCAGCCAACCTTGGGCATCAAGTGCTCAGTGTAGGTTACCTGCAGGTCCTCGGTGCCTGTGGTGGGACCCTCTGGCTTTGGTGAGCTTCCTGGCAAGTGTAGTTCTGGCATAGGTGACTGTTTTTTGAGTGTTGTCGGATGGGAGGGGAGATGACTGTCATAGATAGGAGGAAGGGCAATATCAGTGGACCAGTAGGGTGCCAGGCTGTAGGCAGTCATCAGGGCTGGAGCAGGTACTGCTTCGGTGGGGCCTTTTGATTGGTGCAGTACAGTTAGGTAGTAGGTGTCACTCTCGGCTTCTTTTGGTGGTCAGCGGGGTTGGGCCCCAGTCATCAGGGGGGGTCGGGGGGCCTGAGGCTACCCATTTCAAGTATCTTGGCTGCACTCAACTGGAACCAAGAGCTGATATGGCAACATGATCGAGGCCCACAGACTTGAGTAGTGGGGTATTGGGGGTTTCCTTCTGCCTCACATATAAGTCCTTTACTCATCTCGACTGGGAGAACCAGGCCCTACCCACCGTGTTATGCTTTGATGAGGGTTTTTCTTTGCCTGTCATTCCCTTTGGGGTGGCAGAGGCTATTCTATTTGGCTCGGGCATGGCCTTATACATACATTGGGTTCTCAGGCATATACTTTCGGTCATTGGCATATGGTTGGGTTTCCCCTGGTGGTAGGGAGAGCATGGTGTGCAGAATGAGGTGTGGGCCAAATCGGTCCTACTGCACCTAGCATGGTCAAGCTGCTGGACAATAGCTAGCCTAGGTTAATGGGGGGGCAGTACTTGGTGGGTGATGGGGGAGGGTTTTGGCCTATATAGTCTAGGTTCCCTTTCAATAAAAATCCACGAGACATGAGTCCGTTAAAACAAAAATAATAATAATAATAATAATAATAATAAAAAGAAAGATCTGGAAGTATTTATAAAGAAACTAAAAACCCTTCTGAATACTATAAGAGTTAAATATAAATGATGAGAAAAAATAGTAAATAGAACAAAAGCATCATATTTCTTCAATATTATACCAGAATAATTGTCTGAGAAGATCTGTAAGTATATAAGAATAATACTATAACTATATATATAAACAATAGTGCCTAGAACAAGCCATTATCAGAGTATATATTATTTTAACAATCCAAAGATCAAGAGATAACAGAGGTAATAACATCAAAAGAATAAAATAAAAAGACGTATAAATCTCCAGACTCTTATAGTCCTTGAATCCATTCTACTCTCCCTTCTTTCTGCTGGATAATAACATGACCCAATAGTTAAGAGTCTCTAGTCTGATCTCTTCCAAACTCCCCACACCACCCTGCTCTCCCAATGTTTAATGTCTCCAATATCCCCCTTGCCTTTCTAATCAGAATACCCACATGTCCATACTATATAGCCACACTACCCCATTTCTTCATCTATTTTAGAATATCTAAATTTCTATTATATTAAACATTCTATAGTAGAAATAAATAAATATCTAGCCCCTTCAGCCAGCAGAAGATATTTCAAAGCCTCACTGCTCCTTATAGCTCATTGATATTTAAAGAGAAGATTCTAGTTATATTATTTATATTGAATAATGTTTTTTGAAGAACAGCTATCTACTCTACAATTCTATACTTACTGTATTGCTAGCAATATCCAGGTTTCTCTCTGCCTCAAGCTCATCTGCCTCTCTCTACTGAGCCTCCAATGCCTTCAAGATCATCTAATAATCTGCACTATTCATGGCTTTCATATCTGTCTGGTACTCCTTACACACTATCTGCTACTTTGTCAGCCCCTTTCTTGAACCACACAGATATATAGCCTTATCATTTGCAATTACCAGAAGTACCACCTCCCTTTTATCATCCACTTAATATGTCTCAGCTTTCAGCAAAGCTGCTATTATCTTATTCTGAAGTTTCTGCAGCACCTTCTCACCTCACAGAATTTCTCTCTAGTACCTCTCACTGAGTATCCAAAAGTCCTCCCTCCTCAGCTCCTCAGCCACTACATTCACCAGTATTTTCCACAGCCATTTCTTCTCATTAATGGTCTCCTCCACTCTCTGGATGTAAGAGGGTTGCTTTTTAGGGTAACCGTTACATAGTTCTGGAAGGGTTTTCTAGAAGTTCTGGATATTCTGAAAGACCGTTTTCTTATGGTCAAGATCAATTTCGTATGGAGTATGTCCTCTATGCTTATTGATTTCAAGATCGGGTTGATGTCTCAACCAAAGTCCTTTTTCGGACTAGTTCTGGATGTTCAGGATTTTCCGTATTTCAGGAAGTTCAAGAAACTAAGGCCAGCTTAGTTGAATTGGCGTATCGCTGCAGACAATACCCAATTAGGAAATTTCGTGACGGGGTTAGGAGTAGGACCTAACGGAGAGCGGATTTACTTAAGAGTGGTTTATGGGTTATTA
>RBNI01002237.1:0-19164 GCA_003990745.1 Jimgerdemannia flammicorona | reverse complement strand
CCCAAAAAAAAAAAGAGAAAGAAAGAGAGATCGGACACGAGTAGCTGTATGGATGAAAGCTTTGTGCAAGGCATAACACAAAAAAAAGCAGAAACAAAAAATTCCAAAGTTCAAAATTATATATGCATCTGTAGAAAAATAGACATGACTTCAATAAAAAGTGGGAAAGATATACATACAATGGAAACGAGACGAAATACTCCTGGAAATCAATTTCAAAAATAATGAGAAGCTTCTAGATGGCATATGCCTATAGATGAACCAGCCGCCTTTTTTTGGGTCCGGATTCGATAATGTTAATTATCCGACTGCCCCTTTTCTACTATTGCTTGATTGCCAACGTTTAAGGGCCCACTTTGTGATCATCGGAGTTTTTCTTTACTCGACCCTGCGTGGAAGACTCCGCCTGTGCGTCTTGAGAGGCCTGTGCGTCTTGAGGGGATTAGGGGATCTGAGAAAGTGGACTGGACCTTCATGAGGGGAATTGCAGATTTGCGTGTTAAAATTTGTCATTTCACCCATTTGGTGATCGCGCAATATATAACATCGACGTTGCAAATCACGTATACTTACTCCTCCGGAGGAAACGGAAGGGCTCTCTCCTTTTCGACATACTTGGTAAAGTACCGTGTCAGCTCTTCATCAGTGGGGGGCCTTATTTCCCATTTGAAGTCGTTAAGGTCATTTCCAGATAAAATGGCAAATCGAACTAAATCTTGATCGCGAATCCTATATAAAACAGTAATAAGAACAATTAGCCCTAACCCAGCCTCGAATACTACAACAATGACGTACCAAGTACTCACTCTTCAATTTTAAGGCGATGGGTGTGAAACAGCACCGGAACTACGACTTTACGCTCTTTCTTTGTAAGCCGGACGAACCGTTTGTTGCCAAGCCGTCCCCAAAGCACCAGCACGCCGTTCGTGGTCATCCAGTGCTCCAAGAGGTAGTCGGTATCGCAAGTTACGATTGTTTTTGAGTTAAGCCGCGCACGCATTATGACCTTCCCGTCAGAGTGACCTCGGAGACCTTCGTCTTGGACGGTGTCAACTTCGAAGTCGGACATTGTGTTGAAGTAGGCGATCAGATCTTTGTCCATGATGTTCTCATCCAATTTGATAAGCAGCTTGGATGACGAAGGATTGGACATGATGGCGTCACGCAATTCCGGCATACCTCTGCGTATCAGCTTGGTCGAGGTCATGTTCTGCTCCAGAGGCTCGGCAAGGGCGCGTGAGACTTCGTCTGGATTAACTGTGGATGGTGAAAGATGTATTCGTGCGACATGTCTCCGTTTTGTAGGTGGGGATGTAGGAACGTTGTTCCGATCACCCGAAACTACGATTGGGAAAGTCGGTCGAAAATATCCATCAAGTTCACGGAATGAGAACGAAGCTTGATTCACTGGATTATGCCGCATTCCATCAAACACTGCATTAACTGGATGCTTTCCCCAAAACTCCCACAGTTCCATATTATCATGAATGAGTGCGTCAGGTATCAAAAACGTCTTTTTGGATTCGTGCGGCGAGAGCTGATCTTGGGAGTCGTGGGCAGCTAGGTTCTCATTGTGTGAACAAAGGAAAGCATTTGTGGCGCAGTTACGAATGCGGAACTGATTGTTCTTGCGAATGCGTGTGTCTTTAGCAGAGTCGTCAATCTTGATGGGGGAGGGCTTCGATGGCAGCGTTGCACTCGCACCGAGGTTATCTCTGGCGACTGGTTCAATCATCCAATAAGCGCTTATAATTTCTGCATGAGATTCGGACATGTCCCCTAACAAAATTTTGAAGTTGCCTTTCGTGCCATTAGCAAGAATATCCCATCCCGAATGAAGATACACGCTATCCTCACCCTCGCTTCTAATTCCTCTAGGGGGGATCGCTGCGCAAATATATACAAAGTCGCCATAGTGGAGATAGTCGTCTTCGTTCCGAGCTTTACGTGTTTGATGGAACTCCGATGATGGCGACAAAAAAATTGAAGGGGGATCTTGTCGAATGAATCTCCACAATGACCTATCAATACTAGTATATTCAACAGGAGAGGTCACCACAAGTGCGGCGAAATCGGGCCCGTAATGCGACTTCTGCCACACGAGAGGAAGGTTCGTATTGAGATTCTTCAATGACAGGAGCCCTCCGGAAACGAGACAGTCCCTGCTGAGTCGATCGTCCATCACAACTTTCACCCGTGCTCGCAAATCCTCATCGAGAAGCATGTAGGTCGGTAAAATGTGGTCGTGGTTGATGACACTCCAGGATAGGTGGTTACTTGCAATAGATTTCTCCCACTCCCCCCACCAGAGATCTTCCGCCCCTGTCGTGGCGTTTCCTCCTACAAGATTTTGGTGACAATGTTAGCCAATAGATTTGATCAGCGTTCCGTTTCCACCATCCTCGAGAATTAAATCATGAATGAACCATTGGCAAACCTGTGACAATGAGGTGGCTACGATGGAAAGAATAATCGACAGAATTCGATTGGTCATCATTCCGCTCTATTTTGAATCCTACACAAGGACCGGTACCGAGATGGCCGAACCCCCAAAGAGTCGCCGAAATGCTGTCTTCAGCCTCATCTTCCATCATCTGTTGCGTTTCCTCTGCGTTCCGTCGCGGACCTAGATCTTGCCAAGCTATGAGTTTACCCCCTAGACAAGCATTTAAATCAATAAAGTTAGCGGAAGTGTATACAAATCAGCCCACCGTACGCTCCCATTGTGAAAGAAAGACACGTACCAATGGTGACAGACTGCGACCAAACATACCCAAACTGCTCCCACACAACCTCTAAGGCTTCATACTGGCTGCGCAGGTCCACCTGGCAGAGCGCCCTTCTGACGCTTTCCACAAACTCCTCGGTCGGCTCAACAATGTCGGTCGTGAGTATCACCTGCGCGCCATGAATATACTCGATGTAATTATACGACCCCTCGAACTCGGGTGTCGTGTTAACGCGGGCCTCCATGTAGGACTTTGCGAGCTCCTCGGGTGTCGAGGACAGCAGACGCTCAAGTGACGTCCTCGAGAACCCCTCGAATGTCAAATATTCTGTCCACTCAGAATGACACAGAAACTTTTGGTACTCCTTATCATGTGCACATCGGTCAAACGTCGGGGGTCTATTCCTGAGTTTGGCGCATGGACAACGGGCAGGCTGGCCTTCGAGGGTGAAGGCGTAGTTTAGTCGAAGGGCGTCAAAAGACTGGCGTCGGTAGTCGGCGTCGAGGATGTTGTCTGAGTCTGGGTTGTGCGAATTGTAGGAAGACATCGATTTTGACGTTTTGGCTTAGAGAATTTGCTACGCCACACAAATCGCAATATTAGAAGCTGTGTCAATATATCCACCATTGCCTTCTCCAGCAAAATATATTTTATACAAACACTGACCTGAAATTCAATTTAAAATTAAAATTATTACAATATACAAATAAATAAATAAATAAAATTCTAGTTGCTTGCTATACTATGAAATATATTAGTATCTTTTAGTTTATTTTATAAATTTATAAATTTTATTATTTTTAATTTTAATTATAAATAATTATATTTAATTTAACTATAAGAGTTATTTTTAAAATTATGTATATACTTTTATAATATAATAAATATAGATATATAAATTTTTATTATTATTATTAATATATATTTTAATAATAAATTTATAAAAATATATTATAGATATATATTTTAATATTAACTATTTTAACTTTAATTAAACATTCAATTTTTTCTTTTTTTATTTCTTATATATATTTATATAATTAAATTCTTTATAAAAATCTCATTAAGTAATTAATCAAATAAATTATATTGCAAAGTCAATATTATAATTTAACTCAATATACTATCTTGATAATAATGAAAAAGTATATTGAACTAAAAATTATTCTAACACATACAATAACTGTCAGATCTTAGAGTCAAATGATGTGTAAATATAGCTGAGCAATCATAGCAACAAGTATACAACGTAATTGATAAAACATACAATAAACCTCAAGAATATTGTAAGATTGTAATTGAAAACATTTATGTAAACACGCAAATACATATACTACCAATCAAGAAAGAGGGGAAAAACAAAAAACAAAAAACAAGGCAATTTGCATTTTCTCCTTCCACCCTTGACCTAGTTTACCTCCGTTCCCATGTTGGGTCCGTAGAATTCCTCAAGGTCCGCCCTGCCCCTCCCTCATCCAACGCAACGGCCATATCCTCCTCTTGTTTCCACATATCCGCCAGGTCAATCCGCTCATTCGACGACGGCGCCTCAATCGAGCCCAAGGGCCTGGAACCCGCTGCCGACCCTGCATCGTGTGCTTTACCATCGTGCACACTTGACGGACGTGAGTCCAAGAACCATCCTAAGCCTCTGGACTCTAACACCGCCGACGACGACTGGACCCCGTCGGCTTGATCGGAACTCATTGTCGTTTGCCATCCCACATCTTTACCACACTCCAACTCCAACGCCGCCGACGACGATTGGACCCTGTGGGGTTGACCGGAATCCGTAGCCGTTTGCTTATGTGGTTGTACGTCCCAGCGCCGTCTCACTCTTCCCCCAGACTCCAACGCCGCCGACGACGACTGGACCTCGTGGGCTTGATCGGAACCAATAGCCGTTTGCGGGTGCGGCTGTGAGTCCATGCACCTTCCTACGCTTCCACCAGACTCCAACACCGCCGACGACGATTGAACCCTGTGGGCTTGACCGGAATCTATAGCCGTTTGCGGATGTGGCTGTACGTCCCAGCGCTGTCTCACTCTTCCGCCAGACTCCAACGCCGCCGACGACGACTGGACCTCCTGGGGTTGATCGGAACCAATAGCCGTTTGCGGGTGCGGCTGTGAATCCATGCGCCTTCCTACGCTTCCACCAGACTCCAACACCGCGGCCGACGACTGGACCTGACCGGGACCCATAGACGTTTGCCATCCCACCCCTCTACCAGACTCTAACGCCGCCGACGACGATTGGACCCTGTGGACTTGACCGGAACCCGTAGCCGTTTGTGGGTGCAGATGTGAGTCCCTGCGCCATCTCATTCTTTCGCCAAATTCCAACGCCGCTGACGACTGGATCTCGTGGGCATGACCGAAACCCATGGACGTTTGCGGGTGGGACTGTGAGTTCATGAACCATCCTACGCTTCCACGAGACTCCAACACCGCAGACGATGACTGGACCTGACCGGAACCCATAGACGTTTGCCATCCCATCCCTCTACCAGACTCCAACACCGCCAACGACGATTGGACCCTGTGGACTTGATCGAAACCCGTAGCCGTTTGCGGGTGCAGCTGTGAGTCCCGGCGCCATCTCATTCTTCTGCTGGATTCCAACGCCGCCGACGACGACTGGACCTCGTGGGCATGACCGGAACCCATAGACGTTTGCGGGTGCAGTTGTGAGTTCATGCACCATCCTACGCTTCCACCAGACTTCACCACCGCCGACGACAACGACTCTGCCACGTGTTTTTCACCGGCGCCTATCACCTGCTCTTCGAATAACTGCCACCCGCCATCTGCACCCGACTTCCTGACCGTGCGAGCTTGGGACTTGAACGGCACTCCGGTACCACCAGCTCCAGCCGCCAGTGCAAGTTTCGGATCAACTTCGCGGATCGGATGCCCGCCAGCGAAAAACTTCCACGTAACCGGCCCGGTCCCGCGCTCCGGCGTCGGCTGCGAAATTCTTTTACTGTTGCCTTGCCTATCAAAACACCTCTCAGCCCACAGTCTCATCATCATGCGCGACATGATCCTCTCGACCCGGATGCCCTGTTTGGCGAGCACCGAGACAACGTTGTCAAGCTCGCACTTGCTGCAAAGGACAATTCTCTTTTTGGCGACCTTCTTGTCCATCATTAACCGGAAGGTGTGGAATGCGAACCAGTGATCATCTGCCTCGCGAAAATTGCCATCGGAGCGGAGGAGGGTCTGGTATAAGATGCCGTTGGGGGGGAAGTCGGATTTTACGATGAAGACGGCCTGGTTCTCGGGCGGGAGAGACGGAGTGTCGAGGTAAGGTATGCAGTCGTGCATAAGATCGCTGTGAACCAGGAAGATGGTGTGGGTTAAGTCGTGGACGATGAATTCGGAGGCGTTTAGGAGCAGTTGGGACTTGTGTGGAATGCGAATACGATTGGGGATGGAGTGGGAAGAGATGGCGCAAGGGTAATGTTTTTTATTCGTCTTGATGGGGTCAAGGGCGTGGCGTGACCCGGATATGTTCCTGTGGGAGGAGAGTCGCGTACTGATCCTCTTGAAGCGGAAGATGGTGTCCATGTCGTTGGTTTGCGGTTTGGTGCGGCTGGTGGGCGTCGTGGATACGATTGGGGTGTGGCCAGAGAAGAACCTATGGGGAATGATAGACTTGGTGCTGTTCTGCGGGTACTGGGGTTTAGTGAACCCGCTATGGCCAGGAATCCCATGGGCCGGGGTGACAGAGAACTTAGAGAACGTAGAGAACTTGGGCATGACGGCTCTCACCTCCTGTTGCTGTACCTGCACCTGCCCGCGCTCCATGACAACCGCGTCATTGCCATCATCACTGGCATCCATTGTCAAATCGATCACATCCGACAACATCCTTCCATCGTCATCATCACTCATTCCATCCATACCCGCCCGTTCAGCTTCCTCGTCATTGGCCTCCCCCCGCACGGTTTTACACGCCTCCTGCGCCGGCACCGACCTCGCCATCCCACTGAACGCGAGCGGAGGGTCGACCGCGTGCCCTGAGACACCCCTATCCGCGTCCGCGTCGACGCTGGCCGCCTCGTGTGCGGGCATTTTTTCGGCTCTGCGCCACGAGAACGGCAGCGGGTCGACGACGGAGCCCTGCGGAGGGTCGGTCGACGCCAGCCCCTGCAGCACGTAGTCAAGGACGGACAAGGTGTTCGGCGGTTGCAGCGGTTGGACCTGAGGCCCTGTCACGACTTGATCGTTGTCGTCGGTAACGATCATGGGATCCCTTGACATGGAGTTCGCGCAAACTTTGGCTTCGTCGTCGTCGTCCTCGCCGCCGTCGTCCTCGCCGTCGTCGTCGTCTATGGTGATGAGTGTGGAAACCCTCGCGTTTTCCGCGTTCCCGTACGACGATCCTTCCAACGTCCAGGGTTGCGCGTCTAACTCTGGGAGATCGACCTGCGTCGCGTTTTGTCGAAGCTGTTGCCTGTCGTCGATTTCCATGCTGTTTTTCTGTCGTTGTTGTTGTGGTGTGTCGGCTAGAGTCCACGCGGTCGGGGATGAGGAGGGTACAGGGGAAATTTTTCCTTGGGCGGCCATAACGGCCAACAACTGTTCTAGGAAGGCTGAGGGTACATACTGGGCTCGGATGTCGGAGAGGTGGGAGGCTAAATTAGCTGTGGTTTCGTTGGGTGTTGTTGCGAGACGGTGGAGGATGTGGTTGCGGAGGAAGTCGGACATGTCTTTGTTTTGGATGGGTGGTGGTTGTGGGTGGCGAGCCAAGGAAAATAATTATGACTGTTTTTTTTGGAATTTTGTCCAAGCAATGGTCACGTGACATGGAGATGTCCGAAACGAAGAATTCCATGGTTCTATCTATATGTACACCACTATCGTTTACGTTTCAAACCGTCAAACTGTACACAACTATCGTCTTTACGTCCTTATGCTTCAACGGTCAAACTGGAGCAAAATGTTGGATGGGATCTGTTTGTTTCTATCGTATGGAATGGGTACTTACTGCGCGACAACAAAGTAGCACAAGTCGTACGTATTTGCTCCTTATTAATTCAGTGGCCCAATGCTTGCAGAGTCCCAGACCCTTTTTATATCGACGCACCAGCATTTATGACCCCATGACTCCCCATCTAGATAATCGTCGATCACGTTTCAGATATTGTTGTTTGAGTGAGCTGCACTCGCACGCGGAGGGCGAGGGTCAATGACGGGTACAATTGGTGGTTGGGCGTGCAGGAGGTGAACCGTGCGGTTTCCTAATTGCGGCGAATCATGGATGGGTTCCCACTCCGCCTATCTGTCAAAGGACGGAATGAATGCCATGGCCTTCTTAAAATTTTGTTTCCTCAACGGGCACTGAGACAGACACCAATAACAGGCAAACAACAAACCCCACAAAACACCACCAACTAATCCCCACTCCGTCAAAATCCCGACACCCTCCCTGCTCCTCCTCCTCTCCTCCGAAGAAGCCTCCGAAGAAGCCTCCGAAGAAGCCTCCCCCCTGTCTCTTAGAGCAACAACGCATCCATGACACCATGTCGCGGCCCTTCATTAATCACGGCTTTTCTCATATGCTCTCTCTGCACACTCCCGCGCTCCACACACCAATCCCCCACCCCCTCCCCCCTCGCCGAACGCGCTGACCCAATCATCCTGCCAAACCAAGACCTAGGCCTGCCCTGCCCGCGTCCCCTACTAATCAACGGCGTCCTCCGCCCTCCATTCTCGCTCAACACGACAACGACGCCATGCCAGTGCCCGCGCCCTCTCATTTCGAACCCGACACTCTCTCTCGACCTTGCAACATGCATCGGGTCCTGCTGCCTCCCCTGCCCGACACTGTACGCGTTCTATTCCCCCACTCTACTGGACCGCATATTCGCCCTCATCGCCTACCTCCGTATCGCCTCCTTCTTTTGCATCGCCGTCTCGGCTATTTCCTACCTCATCCTCCCGGGCAAGCGCTCCCACCCAGCCATCACCGCGCTCTGGCTGATCCTGGCGATCAGCCTGCACGAGGTCGTCGCGTTTCTGTGGACGAGCGAAGCGGAGAAGGGAATGTGCGCGAACCAAGTCGTGGACGCGACGATGCATAACAATGGCCTGTGCGCCGTTCAAGGTCCGTCTTTCCTTTTCTCTTTTGGCACGGGAGGTTGATTTGCCCCTCTTCGGAAATCCCTGTCTCACGTCCCCGATCCCGTAGTTGGCGTTCCATGGCTCGCTTCCCCGATTGATACGTGCCCCTGCTTACGATATATACCTTTGCGCCCTCGCCAATATATCATCCCTGTAGGCGCGCTTGCCGTTTTTGCGAGCCACGCTGTACTTTATTGGGGACTCATTATGATCCTGTCCCTCTTCTTGGTAAGCCAATCAATCTTTCCGGCCCGACCCATGCGCCCCCTCCGGGAACCTCGCGTCGTATTCCATGTGCAAGTTGTTGTCCCACAAAAACTCCGCTAACATTTTCTTATTTTCACCCCTCCCATAGCAAACCGTCCGCCATTCCAACTTCCTCGAGTGCCACTATGTCAAGGTCTTCCTTTTAGGTTGGCTGATCCCACTCTGCTTCACACTCGTCCCACTCGCCGCGGGCGAGATCCGCTTTGCCTGGTCCAACTACTGCTTCGTCAGCCCAGAGGTCACCAGCAAATACGTCTTCTACCCGGCCGCTGTCCTCGTCGCGCCCTCCGTCGTACTGGGTTGCTGGACTTTCGGCCACATCTTCTGGATTGAGGTATGTAGGTTGCGGATGGCAGTGTGGGTTGGTGGATCGGTCGGGATGTGCCTCAAACGCGCACAAAAGGAGTTTCGGCCAGGGTCAGGATCATATCATCAGCAAGCTAACTCCTCCCTTTCTCTCTCTACCCATCAGACGACGATTAAAGTGACCCTTCGGCAATCAGGTGATTTCGCAGCCTTCAACCACCCCGAGCACAAGCGTGACAGCTCGTCTTCGTCGGACACGTCGGCGTCAGCGTCGATAACCATGTCACGGGTGGAACCCCCCGCAACGGCGACAGCGACGCTGCGGCGCGCCGTGCACCACCGCTTTGTCGCTGGGTTCCTGATCCAGTGGCGCGCCATTGCGCTCGCCATCGCGCTCGTGCTTGCCAACTTTGTGAACTGGGTGAGTATATGCTCGATTTTGGTCCATCATCGATTTTTATTTTGTTTTGTCGTGACTCTCATGCGGTTCACACGTACATCCCGACCTCTCCAGGCCTTCTACCTCTCCGAATCGCCGAAACTAGCCTCCCTGCGCGACCCTATGAGCTCGCCCTTCCAAGTCTTCATGCTCTGCCTCTACGATCACCAAGACCAATCCCTTTGCGCCTCGCTAATCTCCGAAGCGGTCCCGCGACTCTGGCTCGGGGCGCTGGCGGAATCGTGCGTGCCGCTGTTGGGAGTGGTGGGGTTCGCGGTGTTCACGCTAAAGCGCGACACACCAGCCGAGTGGCGCCGCGCGTGGAACAAGTGGCACAGGAGACGAAAGTCTACCATCCTCACCAGGGTCGAGAGCTCCATGCCGCAAGAGGAGACCGGCGCTGGGATCGGTGGGTTGGTCGAGATGAGGGGCGTCGATGGGATTATGCCAGGGAGGAGAGGAAGCGAGTGGGGAGGCGGTGGATTTGGGGGGAAGGTCGTCTGATGATGGGTCGGGGTTGCATGAACATTTGTGAACATTAGTTTCTTTATTTATTTTCGTTAGTTATTTCGTTAGTTATTTCTTTTTCATTCCCTTCGCGCACACGGACATCGTCCGAACGGACTCTCGATACCACGCCATCATGCATGGCAAGGATCACCTCAAAATACCCTACCCAAAAATGCGCACAGTGGACTTCAGTTCGCCAAGGGGAATGAGGGACGTTTTGTATTTTACTTTCAAACCCCTCCCTCCCTCGTGTAAATTTCTTCATATTTTCTTCCATCTCCTCCCTTGCATATAATCCTCCTTCTCGCATTTGTATTTAACTGTATCAACGACTGTATTGTGCCACCCCCCCCCCCCCGCCGGGGGGTTATTAATTGAAAAAAGAAACGCGTTTTTTCGCGGACATGCTAGTGTAATAATCGCGTGTATGCTTCTTTTTCGGGCATTGTGTCCCTGTGGTATGGATTAATCGCGATGGATTGCCTGGACTTTAGATGTGCAGAAGTTAAGAAACATTTTTTTTTCTTTTTTTTTTTTTTTTTTTTTTTTTTTTTTCCCATTAATCTCACA
The DNA here is from genome assembly GCA_003990745.1 of Jimgerdemannia flammicorona. Classification (NCBI taxonomy): domain Eukaryota; kingdom Fungi; phylum Mucoromycota; class Endogonomycetes; order Endogonales; family Endogonaceae; genus Jimgerdemannia; species Jimgerdemannia flammicorona. Next base: position 8,211 of record RBNI01002237.1, on the reverse strand, counting down.
CGTCACAGTTGATTTTCCAAACGACAGATAGGTTATATATTATATAGTTATATTGGGGACGGGAGATTCCGCCGACTAAATGAAATTAAGGCGAGCATTGATGTGAAATATGTTTGATATATTATATCAAAACGGGCATAACTTACTAACGCCATCGGACAATGGCATTAAAAATAAAACATAATAATGACTAACACTCAAAAAACCACATCCTAAAATTCAAGTAATTGGCGTACTCAAAGCTCAAGCCGCAGAAGCCAAACCTGCACGAGCAGCAGTTGGCGCACTCGAGCACCATCCCACAACACTGTTCCGTATCGTCCTCTCTGCGGAACCTCCTCCTCCCACTAGCGCTTCCCTTCCCTTTCCATCTCCTCCGATGCTCGGGGACCTCCTCCTCCCCCTCCGTTAGCAACATCATCGCATCCTCCAGTTGCTCCTCCTCCTCGATCTCCTCACCGTCCGGGGTTCCTTCGGACGGCGGCGCGCTGGGCGACGAAACCGACTCGCCGTAAGCCGGGGGCGGGGGCATGGTCGGGCCGGACTTTGCGGAAGCGGGATTAGTAGGGAGGAAGAGTCCCGGTTCCGGATCTGCGGATGGGATCTGGCTATAATTGTGATGTGTGGGAGTTGCTGTAAACCATATAATTACAAAGGTGAATCCCTCGGTGTATTGGCCTTCGAAGGACCCCGGCATGCGGTTGATTCGCTTTAATAGACATTTCGTATGTCCATTTCGTCAGTGAGGTTATTGAGAGTGTGGGAATAGAAAGGCGCATGCATGATATGGCTATGTCACGTGGCATACTGCCACGTCGATTCGACTTTTCCTGATATGCCTATATCTTTCGACGATCCCGCACTAATATCTTCCGCTAAAGTCTTCCGGTATTTCCTATATGGAAAAAATACAGGGTCGTTGACTCATTGACTAGGAGCCGGAGATAGCGCAGTCAAGAACAGTGGGAACTTTACAGTCCGAGTTCATGAAAAGTACTGGTCGTATCCGCTGATATGTTGTATCGTGTACTTTATTTTTATAATTCTAATATATTTTTTCTCCATAAAAAAAATTTAGGCAGATGAGGGTTTTTGCCGTTCGGAACTCATTTCTGACCATGGTATGAAATCGGTTCCAGTTTGCTGAGTGTCTTTTTAAAAATGGCGAGAGATCTTTCATTGAGACCAGGCTGAAAAAGCGATTGATATCAAAGGAATTGACACGTGACAGTAGTCAGCCATACGAGCTGGATATGGTGACCCTTGCGAACCATCAATCAGGACGACAATGTGAATGGTGTATCCTGTGATCTGTTGCAACAACGTTATTGCAAATTGTGTACAGATACAACGAATGTGGTAAAATACAGTCTCCACACAGTTGACATTGTGCATTCATACTTTTTCAAATCTGGTCTTGGCTTAGAGTAGATCGTAAAGGCTCTTTGTACTTGAGTGCAGAGGTATTTCAACTTTGTTAATTTCTTCCATGTTTTGCCCTTAACTGTAACAATTTCATAGTCATATTTAGTCTTAGTACAATATTGCATCTTTTAGTTAGTCTTTTCTTATCATTTCTTGAACATTCTACTATGTTCTGTCTAGTGCTCGGAACGAGTCAATTTGAATCAAATCTGGATTCGATTCATCACATGATGGTTTGATCCAAATCTCAAATCTGAAGCCATCTGAATCAACTCAGATTAATCTGAATTGCCCCATCCAAATTGCCCCATCTGAATCACCCTTCTGAACTACTCCAATCCGAATCACTCAATCCAAATCCTCCAATTCGAATCCTCCAATTCAAATTCTCCAATTCGAATCCTCCAATCCGAATCCTCATCTGAATTCTTCAACTGAATCCTCCAATCCAAATCCTCCACATGACTCATATGCTGGACATATCCACAACACATTACATATACATGTATACACAATACACACACATGTACACACATGCACACACAAACACGCAAACATACATGTCAACAGATCAGTCTTCAACAGTTCATAGTACTGATGATGCTTCAAGTCAAATATCCCTGATAGTTCCACACCTTCTACACAATCCTCACTCTGAAATCTGACTACATTATACTAAGATAGGAGATGATATTATTTGTAATTATTGCAGGTAAAAAATTAAGATGCACCTATTGACTTATTTGACACATACATAATATTATTTAATCTACCCCCATAAACTGCACCAGTTAGAAGTTCAAAATGCTTGGTGGTATGACCTCGAATATGAATTGACACATAAAAGACAAGTACTCTGACAAAATCAAAAAGAATATGGAGACAAATAAAATCGATATCCAAGCTATAGTAGGTATATTTATCTGATTGCCTAACCATTTCTGTACCAACAACATCATTTAATCAAAAATATTTAGCCATACTCTTCAGCAGAATTTCAAAATTAGCTTATTTGCTGGATTGTATGCACAGACCAGCTATTCACAACTATTCAATTGCATAGCATCTTTGGCCTTCTCAAGTATGATTTATATTTACCAAGTACCGATACTATTTGCAAAGATGTCCTGGAGGCCTATAGGAAGGAGTACAACAATCTCTGCCAGACACTTCAGGTAAAATAAGGGCAGCATCATGACCTTTGCAAGCTGAATTGTATAAAAGAGCTCACCAATTTAACCTTACATTCAATAAGCAGAATTCAGCAGGCAAAATTTTGTTTATGATCAATATGTGGACATCCCCCAATGCAATTTCATTTCTGGGCATTACTGGTCATTGGATTGACCTCGATTAGCAGCTTAAATCTCTCACCCTTGACTTCGTCAAACTTGCTGGCCCTTATTCTGAAGATAACATTGCAGATGCTTTTATTAGTTATATCTGAGAGCTTGGGATTACAACCAAGGTAAAAAAAGGGGGGCTTGCCATCAGGTTGACATTTTGAGAGAGGTCCTTAAACAAAATAGATTTTATTGGTTATTTATTTTTGCATAATTTGCCAACTGAATATTTCAAGTACAGATTTTGGCCATTATGACAGACAATACTATAAACAACTCAACATTTTTCCAAGTTTTAGTGATCAGTCTCAAATAGGAAAACATGGCCTTTGGTACAGAAAGCTATCATGTATGATGTCAGGCCTACATACTGAACCTTGCTGTTCAGGACTATCTTATACATGTAGACAAAACATCTGAGAGAGGAGGGGCCCTGAGTATAATTTCCAAGCTGCGCAAACTGATTGTGTTGGTCCGATCGTCCCCACAATGATGAGACAAATTCGCTGTACAGTGTAGGGCAATTAGTTTAGTCCCAAAAGAGCTTATATTAGATATCTATACATATTGGAACTTAACATTTGCAATGATCCAGTGCACGCTGGAGTTTGCTGTAGTATGCATCCTTTTTTTCTTTGGTCAGCTGAAGCAACTGTTTTGGATAATAGAAGATTTATTTAAAAAAAAAAAAAAAAAAAAAAAAAAGCCAATAGATTCAACAATGGCTGCCAATAAGGAAATATGGACCAAGGCTCTAGGTGAAAGTGAGTGGGACATACTTAGGAATGTTGTCAGAGTTTTGGAAGTAAGTGGTAGTTGCTCTGGCTCCATACTCATTTTATCTGCCTCTACATAATGCAATACCTTACCACATATAACTGCCAGTGTTTTAACAATTGTACAAAGAATATAGTCAAACAAATGACCCTGACAATAAGCTCTGCAATACCAGTATACAACCTTCTGATTGACTAGCTAGAGGACAAGCTTGAGGATAGGCTGGAGGGTTGTGGTGATTTATGGTTAAGTCCAGATCAGAGAGATGCTGTAGAGGTTGCTCTAAGCAAGCTCAGGAAATACTACTCCCAAACAGATACCACCATATACTCAATCAGTACAGGTATGTCGATATTGGTGTATGGCCATTGCCCCTTCCAAAACAGAAGAAACTCCACAAAAACTCACTCTTCTTTTCTTCGAACAGTGCTGGACCCATGCTTAAAGCTACAATACCATAAAGATCAGGGCTGGGAGCAGCACTTCATTGAGAGAACCAAGTAGGCTGTAATCGAAGTATACTGGAAAAACTACACACTGCCACAAGGTTTCAGCTGAAGTCCAGACGAATATGCTGAGGGATCCCTCCTATTCCACATTTACTTCAGCAGAAAGAGGAAGAGAGAGCTGTCAGTGAAAGAGCTGCTGTCAATAGATGAACTTACCATTTACCTCACTAGCAACCACATGGTCCTGCTGGAGGACACAGAGGTGCTTAACTGGTGGAAGGTGGGTTGTCAGGTAGGCATTGTCAGGTGGGTGTTAGGCCAATTTAACCCACCAATCTAACTACTGCTCTATCCACTGGGGCATGTAGCTGCATCAAATGGACTTCCCCAGCCTGTGTGGTATACCTGGCAATTCCTGCCTCCAGCACTCCCATCGAGCAGGTGTTCTTAGGTAGGGTGGACCTCATTACCCCAAAGAGGTGTATGCTGAATACTGAGACAATCTGGGTGTGTATGTGTCTGAAGTCTTGGTGGGGCTTGGGCCACTAAAATTTGGCAGGTCTGCGGATAAGTTAGTTGGCCTTGTGGAATATTTAATACCTTTCAAATTAATACCTTTCAAAATAATAAAAAAGGAAAAAAAAACCTGAGAACTCAGCCCAGAGTTTACAGCCCAAGTGGGGCAGGGTTAGCAGTGGTAGCAGAGAGAGTGTACAATATTTGCAGCCCTCAGCTAGCAGTAAGGGGCAGCCCCAAGCTGCCAGTGCCTGGGTTGGTGGGCAGGTCAGTGGGTGGGTCAGTGGGTGGGTCGGTGGGTTGGCGGAGGGAGTGTACAAAATTTACAGCCCTCCACTGGCAGCAAGGGACAGCCCCAAGCCACAAGTGTCCAGGTTGGGGGGGTAGGCAGAGAGAGCGCACAAAATTTGTAGCTCTCTGCCAGCAGCAAGGGGCAGCCCCAAGCTGTCAGTGCCCAGGTCAGTGGGTGGGGTCAGTTGGCGGGTTGGTGGGCATGGAGTCAGTGGAGGGAGTGCACAAAATTTGTGGCCCTCTGCTGACAGCAAGGGGTAGCCCCAAGCCGCAAGTGTCCGGGACAGGTGGGGCAGGTGGAAGAAGCATGCAAAATTTGTGGCCCTCTGCCAGCAGCATAGGGGCAGCCCCAAGCCACCAAGGAGTCTGGGGTGGAGGGTACTTCTGGTGGTCGGAGGGTGCTTCTGGCAGTTGGGGGGCATTTCCGGTAGTCAAAGTTGCTGGTTCAGGTCCCATGGGTACCTCGGCCCTGTGCTGCAGTACTGCACTGGTGGCACTACAGAGCAGGGCTGAGGGGCCAGTAGGGTCCTGCATAATGGCTAAGCTAGTACTACATAAGAGGTGCTCAGCCCAACTCCCCTACATAAGACTGCCCAACCCACACAAAATGGCTACCTAACCCTCATGAAAGATTGTCTAACCCTTGCGAAAGATTGTCTAACCCTTACAAAAACTGTTCTATCTGCCAGTCTCAGGCCTTAATGAGCCTGTTATCTATTGTGAGTGTGATGACTATTGTGTCTGAGCTCTCCTCGAAGGCAACAGTACTATGGTGGTCATGTGGTTGGAATAGGATGGCCATATTGGCCACAAACGGGACCACAAAACTGTAGGTGAGGTTGTATCAGACTCCACCACTGTTCTCTCAGGTTGGGCCCTTCTTTTCCAGGATATAAAACATTACCAGGGTGACATTGTTGTCTATGTATGTAGGCAGAGAAAGGTTGTGCCCAATGTATTCTGATGTGACGTAAGCATATGGTTGGGTGAACCCTTGGCCCAGGACCACATACTGCCAGGCTGTGCTGGTAGATACCTACTCTTGGTCTAGCCCTGAGAGCTCCAGCTTAGAAACCTACTAAAATGGATGGCAACCGGTCAGTCCTTTTTGCATGTGGGGGCACAGAAACCCCCTGGACTACAGCACCCTGAAAAAGCAGGGCTCCTCACCTCATATGGTATGCTAAATTGCATCAAGAATATATGTACAGCTGCACTGAGATCACCACCAAGCTGGCCTGCCATATACTTTACCAATCTGCTCAAAGAACCCCAGATCATAGCCGCCATCATCACACAGGCTGTGTTGTGCTCACATGCAGTTTGCTCTTTGACAGCACTTCTAAAGTTCCAGTAGGGGTATAGAATCTTGTGCATCTCTAGAGTTATATCAAAAAGAGTATGTCGGCAAAGAGTGTGATTTATCTGGGGAGAGGTTAAAAAAAAAGAAAGACAAGTGCAGGGGATTTCGGAACTCCAGAACCCACCCTTCACCAGTGTTGCAGTATATCCAATTCCCATCCAAACCCCCCCTCCTTGCTTTTTTCACCCCCTCTTTCCTGCCACCTGGTATTTGATGCAATCCTCGCAAATCTCATTGATGTGGCAGTGAAGCTTATCACTATAGAGATTCCTTACCACCATTGCAACCACCTCTCTACATTCATTAATAAAGATATGGTTCTCTTTATCATTGGTTACTCCTGCTGGCCAATGGACCCCTTGGTCAAGTACAATTGGCTCTGATTCGAATATAGACCCCCAAGTCTTGATGATAATGCTGGTACTGCTCATGCTGAACATCTTGCCCTCGAATTTCTCTATTTGATCAGACACCAGATGTGGTTGAACTCAGATAACTTTGAACTCTCCTTTTCAATAGAACTGAGCCCTGATCTGAGGGACCAAGATAAGTATGCAGATGGGTTGCATGCAGACAGGTTGCATGCGGGCAGATTGCATGTAGGTGGATTGCAGGCAGGTTGCATGTGGGCAGATTGTATGTGGGTGGGTTGCGTGTGGGCAGGTTGCATGCAGGTGGATTGCATACAGGTGTGGGTGTTTTTTAGGAGAAGACCACGTAAAAATAAAATTAAATAAAACACAAAGATGGGTATTTCAGAAAAAGAGCATGAGTGAGTGAGTGAGTAAGTGAGCTGCATGCCAACGAGTTGTACACCAATGAGTTGCATGCTGATGAGTTGCATGAGTTATACAAGATTGCTCATGAAGGCTTGCTTCTGTTTCTTTTGAGATCTCCGCCATGCGATGCATTGACTCAACAGCTCAGCCACCAAAGGCATGCCCCACAACATCTACCAGCCTTTCTTCATCTTGACCAGATATTGCGAATAAAGTCAGCAGATCTCGCCATAGAGCTGTAGACCCTAAGAAAAGCACAAGGTGAATTGGATTATACTGGGGAAGTTTAAATAAACACAAGTAAACAAGTGGCAGCTGAGTGAGCAATCTACATCTACTATTGGCTGCTCCAAAAAGGCTGCTACGTACATAGCTGTGAGGTCTGTGAATTCTGAGGTCCGAAGGGCTGCCATGAGTTGTTGCCAGAATTCTCCCTCATCCCCACCATCGCCATTGCCATTGCCATCACCACTGCCACCACTGTTGCCCCTTTGGCTCTCGATGAGCAGCTTGTATGCTGTCCATATGAGAAAGAATCTAACATTGTCAGCAGAGAGTGCATTTCCACCTCGAATACTCCCTCTTTTGATGATCATTGCAGGGTGAAAAATGAGTAGACTAGACCAACATATGAATTAAGGGCTGCTGTTTTGTTTGCTCATAATGCGGCAGGAAAGAATAAAGAAAAAGAACAAAGAAAAAGAACAAAGAAAAAGAACAAAGAAAAGAATAAAAGAAGAGAGGGAGCAAAAGGAAAGGGTGATGTCACCAAAGTGCAGCAGGAAAAAAAAAAACAAGAGTGAAATGAACAAAAGAAAGGGTGATGTCACCAAAGATTTCAATCTGGATAGACCAATCTGGATCAATCTGGATGGATTAATCTGGATGGATCAATCTGGATGGATTAATCCAGATCAATCCAGATCAATCTGGATCAGATCACGAGACCAATCCAAGTTAATTCGAATCCATCACATGACAAATCTGAATCAAATCTCATCCGGATCAACTCCATCCATTTGGAGCACTAGTTCTGTCACCTTCTACTTACTTAGAAATCTTCTCTCAGCACCCAGACACTACTAGAACATTCTTGTCTTTCCTTGATACCAAGTATCTTATCTTAGCTAGTCATAGAACCTTTTGGAACATTGTAGAATAGTATTAGTCAGTTTTGCTGAGAACCTATTTCTTGGTATTTCTCTTTCTTTCCAAGATCCTTCTGGATCTTTCTTTCAGATCATGTATAAATATATTTTTTTTTTTTT
>RBNI01002236.1:0-19173 GCA_003990745.1 Jimgerdemannia flammicorona | reverse complement strand
CAATGGCGGGCTCTGCCTCCACTGGCCAGCCGCCCACCAAATTGTTATTGTCCTCTAGGACTGCCTCTCCGTCCACCTGCCCTCTATCATCCTGCCAAAGAGTGCACCATCGGCCAGAAATCTCTCCAAGCATATCCGTGATCTCAGTCACCTCTGTCCCATCCTCTCGCAACACTGAAGCCCAGCTGTGCTGCACCTTCCTGGCCTTCAAGATTCCAGATAAGTATCTGGTGGGTCGCTCTCCTTCTTCCAACCGCTTTGCTCGCAATCTTGCTAACAACCCATCCACCACTCTATCTTCAGCAGCCTTCAAATCCGACCACAACTCAGCCACCTCCTTGACCAATAGAGAGCGACGTTCCCCTGAGGAGTTCTCTCCCTCCAGAAGTCTCAGCCGCCAGCAAAGCCCCTGCTCTACTCTCCTTTCTCTATCCTTCTGCTCCCTTCCAGCTACCTCTCCTACATCACGCCAATAAGCACCCACCATATGTTTAAATTTTCCCCACCACTGTGCTATTGACTGGCCACTGCTCTTCCACCACGCCACTTCCTGTCTTGCAATTTTAACAAACTGGTCCCACTCCACCTGTCTCTTGAGTAGTGCCACATTAAGTTGCCATCTGCCCCCACTGCCACTGGCCACCTAGAATCTCCCACTTGCCTCCACACCCCAGTGATCTGACCAGGGACACCACCGTACCTCTGTTGAATCCAAAACGTTGCCCCAGTATTCTGCCACCAGAATCCAGTCAATCCTAGTGCCAACCAAATCCTCACCAACCGGGTGCCACCTAGTAAATGGTCCTGACTTCTCACCTTGACATTGTCATACTCCATCAACCAATCCCATCTCCTTTTCAACCTGAAGCCATCGCGAGAGCCCTGTAGAAACTGCCACACCACCTCCACCATCAGACCTGTCTAATGTCCTGTTACGCACCATGTTGAAATCCCCTCCTAGAATGTCCAGCCCAATCTCCTCTCATCCTCCCCAATCCAGCCAATCTTCCACCCACTGGTTTTGCTCTCTGCTAACCACTAGCAAATATGCAGAGCCAACCACCAGGCCATCACCAGCTCCTCCTTTCAATCTCCCCCAGACCAATCGATCACCATACACCTCCACCTCCTTCAGCTCTCCTTTCCCCAGGCCAACCAGTATACCCACCTGCTCGTTCCACCCAGTGCTACCAAACCATTCCTTACTCCACTCCTCATAATCTTGCTCCCCATAGGCCCAAACGTCCTGCAGAAATACTACATCATATCTCCTGGTCTTTAGCTACCGAAATTGCCGCCTTTGCTTCACTCCATCACGCAAACCATTGACATTTAGCGATAATATACGTAGACTGTTCATCATCATGAATAAAAATGTTTAAAGTTCAACCGGAATTGCCACCACCTTTTCAGCCCTACCACAGATAATTGTCTTACGCTCCTCACAAATAGCCCTCCAAATATGGGCTCCATTCACACCACTGCAGAAGATATTCACTCGCTCCGATGCCACCTTCCTAATGTCAGCCATACAGTCCTCATCTACCTCATATCCTTCATCATCCAGAAGTGCCGCCACCATTGCTGTCACCAACTTCAGCCCCTGCAATGCCACATTGAGGAATCCTTCCCAAGCCTCCTGCGATTCATTAAATACATCCACTTCCTTGATATCCTCCTCTGTAAGTTCCTCGAGCACCGCCTGATACCAATCATCTGCCATCATCACCATGGGCCCAGGGGTGGCCGGCCTCGGGGTCCTACTCAGCTCCTGCAGCATCTCTCTATCCGCCGACACGTCAGAAGCCACATCTACCAGGTCATCCTTCTCAGCGCCCTTCTCCAGCCAAACTACTTCACCTGCCTCTGGGCATTCCCAATGAACATTTGCTGCTCCTGCCATGCGAACATCCTCCAACTGGGTCTCCGGTACCACCTCAATGACCTCCTCAAAGCCCCCAGCATTTGCCTCCTCCTTGTCAGCCCACTTTCCCTTTACTGGTGCATGAGTGGAGTTCTCCACACTCCCTAATTGTGAAAAGGACACCTCAGCCGTCTCCACCTCTTCCATCTGACTCTTGGCCGTCTCTGCCCTCTCCTCTTCCTCCCTTTTCGAGCCCTGAAGGATGGTCTGCAGGTGCTCCCAGTTTGCCCTTCGCCACCTCTTCCTCCTCCCATCTATCGGAATCCAGATCCAGTCTTTGGCAAACTCCTCCCATTTCCTCTTCCACAATTCCTTCACAGCCTCTCTCTCCTCCAGAGTGATTAGCAATTCCTCCTCCTCTTGTTCTGAACCCTTCCTTCTCCACACTTTGCACTCCTGCCCTCCAATACGAACTACTTCTGGCCAGTCCCTCCCTTGCCCCATGGCCTCCTTGCCTTCCAGCCTCACCATCACCTCGCAGTTGCCGTTCCTCAGCTTGGTCTCCTCCCAGAACATGAATCCAAAGTCAACCATCTCGCCAAAAGCCCCCAGTGCCTCTGCCACCATTCCTTTGGTCTCCTGTCTCCCCAATGTTGGCAGCCCTTCAATCACCAGTCGCACTGCCTGCGGATCCCACCTCAGGCACCTCGCCATGCCAACCTTGATGCTTTTGATGACCAGCCCTTTCTCCAAGGCCTTCACCATCTCTTCCTCCTCGACAAATCCTATCTCAACTGCCTTAGCCGATGGGATGAACTTCAGTGACTCTGCCCCTGCAATCTCCTCTCCCACTAGCCGCAAGACCTCCCTGGCAGTCATCCCCAACCCCAAGAAATTTGCTGATATGGCCCATGTCGACACCGACTTGTGGAAGAAGGGACATACCACCAGTTCACCAGAGCCAGCTGCCATCATCATCTTCTTCTTATTCTCCGAAACTCCAGCAGTCACCCCAGCCACCGGTCCAGCCCCAGGAAGACCAGTCCCAGCCACACCACTTCTGGAACCCTGGCCCCCAGCCGGCACCTGACCAGTCACCTGACCCATCACCTGGCCAGTCACCTGACTCCTACCCCTGTCAACACTACGTCCCCCTTGCCCGACTCCCATGGGCCTCGTAGCAGCCCTCCTGCCCCCCATCACTGTGTGCCAACCTTCGATGCCAGCCTGTCTCCCCTGGCCACCTACTCCTCGTGCCCCTACACCAGCTCCAATGGTCACCGTGAAACTCTTGGGGAGACCCAGACCAGGTCTCCTTCTCTCCAAACACTCAGAGCTTGATGAACTCTGGGTCGCCATTCGACAAAAACTCCACCGAAACAGACGAGATTTGTTGTAAACTGTAGCTAGACTCCTGCTGCACCTTGTACACCAGAATAGACGACTGGAAAACTTGAAAACGTGTTGCTTGTCACGAAAAGATGTCTTGCTCTGAATGGTTTGAGCAAAAGGAGTACCATTACCCTCCTCTCACCATGCCCTTGCAGGTACAGCAAACCAACCCGAGGTAGAGGGGGTAATAATAGGGGAAAGAGGACTTGGAAGGTTGCCTACCAAACCTTGTAACCGGTAAGGTAGCAGAGAAAGGTGACCATCCATCCATCCTGTCCAATAGTTTAACATGACATTCTTTCTCAGGAACTTCCACCAAACTACCCAATATTGAGGAGGCACCATCTTATTCAAAGTGGCTGCCCATCTCCAAATTTTACTCCATTCCCACATCTCGCCAATCCCAGCTGTCTGCCATCTTACTGGCCACTTCTCCAGAGGGCCTGATCGGGCCCATTCCATTGTCTCACCTAGAGAATAATTCTTCAGCTCCTTCCCTCCTACCCTCAGTAGTCTAAGTCACCACCACCACTGCTCAGAGTCTGCCCTCTTCTCTATTGCCTCCACCTCTGACCCCATTAGGCCCATTGTAAGCCAGGCCTCAATGATGTCCCACCAGAACCCTTTCAACCTCATCCTCCCCACAGATCCAACCTGAAGTAGCCCTCACAAATCCTTCCTCTCCATACTTCAGGGACAGAATCTGATCTCCCAATTGTCCATTACTAATCTGCCCCAGCTCTCTTCCCCTAACTCCACTAGTTGGTGATCCCACCAGCCCCTAAGTATCTTCAACCTTCGCTGAAAGTCCACCAACTCCAAACCACCATTAGTAATCGGTAGCACCAATGCTTCTCATCCAATCTGTGGCCATCTACCCTTCCAGAGCCACCCTTCAATAGCCTTTTTAAGAGGCTGCACCACTCATCCAGAGAAGTCTAGATGATAATCCAGGTACCACAGCTTCAGCAGCCAGTATACATTCAGGACCACCACTCTTCCAGCCAGAGAAAAGTTTTGACCAGCCCAGCCCATCAGCACACCTTCCCATTTTTGTACCATGGAACTCCACCACTCTCTTGACAAAATGGTCCCAAAAACTGAAAACCATATCCCTAAGTACCATACTGCCTCTCCCTTAGGCACCACTCATCCGAACCCCACTGCCCCTAAGCTTGTACCAAGCTCTAAGGTTTTACACTTTCCCCAGTTCAACTTTGCACCTTTTTTTTTATAGTCACTTGAACTCCATTCCTTTATTAATACCCATCTATCCCATATAAATACAATGATCCTGCCCCCTATCTGATCTCCCTAGGGGGTCCCCCCACCCCTACCTCTTCCTGACGAAAGACCACTTTGTCTAACACTATCACCACCCTCCCACCACTCTGCTCACAGATCCTTACCACCAAACCGCAATGTTGTCCCCCCTGAGGACCCCAACCCACTCACCATCCAGTCAGCAGATCCCCCAATAGCCCTTCCCATCTTAACACCTTCTTTCACAGCCCCAATCGCTGCTCCTCCTCAAATACAAAAAGCCAATGACCCACCAGTCCTATCCATATTGCTAACACCCACCCTACAGTGAGCCAACTATCACCCACCCCACCTATAAGCCAAGATCTCAAGTCCTCCCAGCGACCTCCCTCTCCCACCAGCCTATGCCCCACACCCAGTCTATCTCCTATCTCAGCCCAAAAGTCCCCCAAAACCTCACACTCTCCCAGCCAATGTTCTGGCGTCTGTACCTGACCCCCAGCTCTCCCAACATCATAATACTTGTCACAGTCAAATTGTCCACCATCTACCAAATACCCCATATGGAAATTCAACATGACATTCCCCCACAACATTCTCCACCATACCACCCAGAACTTGGGGGGAAGCTACCTCCATACCTCTGCACTCCAAGACCAGATACCGGCCCAGTCCCACTCCTTGCCGATCCCTGCCACCTGCCAGCCACTTGGCCAAAGATCCTGGCCAAGCCCCTGCTGACACTCTACTCCCTCCCCAATATCAAACATAGCAAGTAGAGCACCTGTCTACTCGAATCCTCTTTCCATCCACCACCTCCAGGTGCATCGACTCTACAAAAGCCTTCCAAGTCTTTGCTCGCCACTCTACAGCACTATCCAATTCTTCCAATGCTTCTAATAAATCCTCTTCCTCCTCTTCACCTCCTTTCACCCTTATCACCTTGTACAAGATCGCTCCCCAGACCATCACTGCAGGCCAGTCCCTTGCCTTCTCAGTAGCTTCTTTCCCAGCCAGCTGAATCCTCACATCCACATCCCCTGTCCTGAGCAAGGTCCCTTCCCAGACCCTGAATCCAATATCCACCACCTCTCCATACTCTGCCATGACATCCTCAACTCTCTTTCTCATCTCCATCACTGTCACTGTGGGCACTCCTTTCACCAGTAGTTGGACCACCCTTGGATCCCATTTCAGACACCTTGCCATTGGAACACATATCTCCCCAACCACCAACCCAACCTTCAATGCCTCCTCCAGTAGCACAGCCTCCTCAAAACCCACCTCTACCCCCTCTAGTCCCTTCAAAAACTTCACTGACATGGCTCCTGCCACCTGCTTAGTGATAAGCCCCAGCACCATTTTTGCCGTCACTGTTAAGCCCCAGAAGCACAGTGTAACTGTAAATGCTGAGATTGTTATTTTGAGTAATGGGGCCACCGCCAGGCCCATCATACCATCTGCCAAATCCCCTTGTCTTCCAAGCCTCAGCTGCTCAGCCTTGCCAACCACTATCACATCTGGATTTTTTTCCAGATTAGCAGTCCTGTCACCATCAGCAGTCCCACTCCCCCCAGCTGCTACTCCCACAGCTCCACTGACCCCCCTTTCTAAGGACTACTCCCCCATGCACTGCCATCTTCTTGGTCTCCTTGCCCCTCCTCAGCCCGCCCTCCAGCCCTGATGCCTGCTGCCTCCCCTTCACCGTCTCCACACAGCTTGCTCTCCCAGCCCCTTGTCTGCCATCAATACCTCCACCTCTTCTGTGTCCTCCCACCAGAAGCCCCCTTATGCCCCCCCCAGGCCTGGGCCCCTCCCCACCTGCTGCCATTTGAAAGTACTTGGGCCACCCTGCCCAGTACGCACCTCAGATTGCCTGTCAGTCGCCATGTTGTTAGTCTCTTTTCTCCAAAAAACGATGTTGTAAGTGCCTTCCAAAGGTTGTGTAACCTGAATGATACCAGAGAAAGATGTCCGACTAGAATATTCTCTTTGAATGGGAATGGATTATGGGAGACAGCTAGGAGAAGGTACATATTTGGATGGCTAAAGGAACTGGATGCAGATATTTTCTTACTGCAGGATATATGTTACAAGACAGATGTAGACTTCCAGGATTGGACTAAAGAGTGGGGGGGAGCAGTGGTATGGTTTGGGCAGATGGGTATCCTAGTCCAAAAGGGGATGGGGGACATTGGTGATATAGGACATTGGGGGAGTTATTTGGTGTGAAGAGTGTGGAAGAGGCCAGGATAGAGCCCTTTGATGTTTGGGTCATGCTATTGCTCAGTGGAGAGGGGGGAGTGGGTGGACTGGATCAGGAATTTGCAAGGGGCTGGTGTTATAGGGGAGGCTGGGATCGACTGCCTGGGGGGGGATTTCAACATGGTACGGGATAATGGGGTGGACAGGACTGACAGTGGGAGAGGAATGAGGGGCTGAAGTAGCAGGTTGGATGGTTGGATGGAGATGGAGAGGTTGAGCTCTTTGGTGGACTCAGAGAGATAGTTCTCGTGAGATTGTCGAATTTATACTCACTGAGCAGTAGGGCTGGGTTCCAGGATTGACTGGATACTGATGGCAGGATGCTGGGGAGTGGATGTCTGGGCCATGCTGGAGTATGGTGAGATCACTGGGGTCTGCTTGGGGGGGGGAGGTTTGGGGGAAGTGGGGATGGGCCTGGACATTGGAGACTGAATTCTTCTTTGTTAGAGGATGGTGAGTTATGGGCTGCCTGGGAGATGGAGGTCATTGGGAAAATCAGTCAGTGGCAGAAGCAGGGCCTAGCAATTGGAGATCATTGGAGGAGGCTGAAATTGAGTGCTCAGAGATATTGGAGGAAGGCAGGGAAGGGCAGGAGCATTCAGTGGTAGCAGAGAGTACATTGGGCCTCAAAGTGGCTGACAGCACTCCTGAGGAGATGGGCAGGAGCTTTAGAAGATAGGGAGGTGGTAGATTGGCAGATTGAGAGAATTCAAAAGGAAGTCGAGGAGCTTAAAAAGGTGATACAATTAGAGGAAGAGGTTAAATTGAAGGAGATTGTTGCAAGGTTGAGGTGGCAAGAGTTGGAGGAGGGAGAAAGACCTATGAGGTTTTTATTGCAGCTGTTACAGGCATGGAGAACTAAGCAGTGGTGGGATGGTCTATTGGATGAGGATGAGGAGATGGTGGTAGAGATACTGGCAATTCTGAAATTACTAAGATCCCACTGGGAGGACCTATGGAGAGAGGTAGATGGGGGTGAAGATGCCTTGAACATTGAACAGCAGTTGGAGGGTTGGCATCCGACTCTGGCGATGGGTCTAGGGGCTCTGGGGGACCCAGTGAGGGGGGAGGAAGTCTGCAAGGTTCTGGCTTCAATGTGCAAGGAGACGGCTCTGGGGAAGGATGGGCTTCCCTGGGATTTTTGGAAGAAGATGGCTGGGGTGGAGGTAGTGTTGAAGGAGTTGACAGGGATGTGTGATGAGGTTCTTCAGTCAGGAACTTGGATTGGGGGCCAGCACCTAGGGCTGGTCTCCTTGCTCTATAAAGATAAGGGGAGAAGGGAAGATTGGAAGAACTGGTGTCTGATCATGCTCCTTGATGTAGACTGCAAGCTGGTGATGAAGGTCTTGGTGACTAGGCTGCAGGGAATCACTCAGCAGATACTGAGAGTCGAGCAAAGAGGATTTGTTGGTGGTCAGTTGATTTGAGATGGGATGGCCTGGGTCCATGGGGTGATTGAAGGGGCTCAGGCTACCAGGGTTGATGGCCAATTAGTGTTTTTAGATCAGGAGAAGGGATATGACAGAGTGAGAAAGGTCTGACTAGAGGGGGTGCTGAAGTTGGTAGATATCTCCCCAGAGTTCAGAAGGTCGCTAATAAGTCTTTTGGAGGACAGTCAGGTAGCTTTGGTAGTCAATGGTCACAGGGGTGTAACCTTTCCTCTGGATCATGGGGTGCCACAGAGAGATCTTTTATCACCCATCCTGTATGCCCTTTCCTTGGAGCCCCTATTGGACAGGATCAGGCACCAAATTGGGGGGTTGGATATTCTGGAGATTAATTGGAAGGTTGGGGCCTTTGTGGATGATATGGTGGTCAGATTGGGTTCATTGGCAGATGTGGAGGAATTGCAGCAGACTGTGGAATGGTATGATAGAGGCTCTGGTGCTAGACTCAATTGGCACAAATGTGAGACTATGGTGCTAGGTGGTGGCATAGTGGGTAGTGACATGATTGGGACAGTAGTGCCAGCAGGAGATCCAGTTTGCTATCTGGGGATCTACTTCTCAGTGTATGGGTCCTTACTACCTCATAATTGGTGGGAACAGTGGCTCCTAGTGTGGGGGGATGTTCTCTTATGGTGGGGTGGCTGGCATATTTCCTTGGCAAGAAGAGTGATGGTGCTGAATGTGTCCTGGCTGCTGAAGCTGTGATATGTGGGGTGCTATCTGGATTTCCCAGCATGAGTGGTCAGGTGCCTTCTGAAGATGGCAAGGATGTGGATCTGGGCTAGGCAGTGGAGTCAGATAGGATAGGAGGTGCTGACCTTATCTGTGGCTGGCAGCAGACTGGGCTTGGTAGACTTTCCCAAATAACTTCATTGCTTATGAGCATGGTGGCTGAAAAGGGCAAGTGAGTTGAGGGGCCAGGAGTAGGTACCACTCATACAAAGGGTGTGTGAGGCCCGGTATTCCCCCTGTGGTGCATCTGATGATCTGCTTGCGATGGTGGCCCTGGAGGAGAGCAAGAGGATGTAGTATAAGAGCTTTTGGTCAGGGGTGGTGGATGGCACCTGGAGGATTGGTCTTTGATGACAAGGTGGTGAAGGCGAGGGAGATTAGGGACTGCAGATGTGGAGATGAGACAGGCTACTTTTAGGTGGTACTTTAGTGGAGGAATTTCAGCTTGGCAATGGAATGGAGTGCTTGTGGGGCTTAGGGGGGGACCTGTGGCCTATAGCATGGTAGAGGGTGGGGATTGGTGAGGAGTGGAACTGGATTGGGCTGTGGCCTTGGAGCAAGCAGGTGCTGCAGTGGCTTCCTCCCAAGTTCTGGGTTGTGTGGTGGTGGTGCCTAAGGCGGAATGTGATGTTGAACTTTTGGTTGGGTCTAGCTGATTGCCAGCATGAGTGCGAGGAATGTTTGGATGTTGGACAGGAAGGGGGAGTGGTACAAACACCTGAACATTGACTTGGTGAGTGTGTGGTTCTTGGGGTTTTTTGGTACTGTATTGCAGACAGGTTAGGACTGCAAGTCCTGGTGGGAGGGAAAGGGGGAAGATGGGGAGAGCTCCGCCACAGGTTGGTGGAGGGAGTTGGTAATGAAGGCTGACCCTGGGTTGGGCTCTGGCAATTTGGGTTGGGCTAGCTAGGCATTAATTATATGTATTCAAGGAGGGTCAGTAGATTGTGACTGGGGATAGGGTGGAACATTGGGAATGGCTATTATTAGATATTTTGAATAGCTGTAATAACTCTCACTTCTACCCCTCTCTTATTCTTTGGATAATTAGAGAAGTGAACTATTACTTAGAGACTTAGTATACAATGTGTACCAAGAAGCCTTCAGTTTGAGAAAGTACTTGCTTAAAGTAGTTGTAGTGGTAGTGCCTTCTATTTCAAAGGTCTTTCTCTTGTGTCCTATTTTGAGGGTCTTGTTCTTTGCTGTATACAGACTGAATTCACCTTGGAATTCAGATTCAATGGGTTTACTTAAGTCTTTGGGGATTTATATATTGGTCTCAGTTCTGGCAGAAGTTAGCTAGACTTCTAGAGTTTAGTCAGAAACACTAGAGTCACTTAGGTGTCATTACTAAGACTCAGGGGAATGTGTGTATAGAGGGGGACTTGATTCTTGTATCAAGGACTGAACTAAAACTACTTTATTTTGGATGAAAACCGGGGAGTATTTATACAAGTTGGTCTGTGATTTCTGACTAAGTATGAGTGACTAATTTGGTAACTATAATGAGGTTTGTGATTGTGACCTTTGTTTGGTGGTTTTTGGCAAAAACAACTTTGTGATCAGAACCTCAATTACTAGGCAATGATCAGCTACTATAGCAACTGATGCTGCAGCACCAATTGTTGGGGATAAGCTAGATATTGTTTTCTGCATCATTCGTTCATTCATCACTCACTATTTATATGTCATGCTTCGTTCATATGATGATGTCATCACCACCGGGTCACATGATCATTCATCTTGCCTGTTTGTGCTCTTTCATTCTATTATATCCTTCTCTCCTTAGAAATCAATGTCCTCGTTGATTGAGAAATTGAGAACCAGGAGAGAGAAAGGTGGAGAATCTTCCTCAGGGTTGTTGTCATCTTCTTCAGTAGTAGGAGGGATAGTTGCTGATGGCTCACTGTCCAGGAAGGAGAAGTCAATGAGGTCTGCAAATGGTTCTTATATGAGGATGGATGCTGGTGTAGGGGTTTTCCATCTGATGCAGTTGGGGCCATTCAAGTAGGGTTCTTGGTCCTCATGCCTGGGAATGTCCATTCAGATTGGTGGTCATTCAAAGAGGTCAGAAAGGCCTTAGAGCCATTGGTCTGGGTTGTCATTCAGGAGGGGGCTCCAGGGGGATTCGCAGTCAGTAGACTTGAGGGTAATCAAGGAGTTGGCTTCTTGGGCTACCTTGATCTCTAGTTCATCAACCTCAGGGAAAGAGAGGTTCTGGAAGTCCTTCAGTTGTATGTAGTTGAGATTGGGGATCGCAAAGAGTGTATAGCACATGATTTGATGGACCTTTTTGGCAAGTCTTTGCTCATGTCTGTCTAGGTGAGTCCAGTCAGAGATCTGGTCAGCGGGTAGGCCATTTGTATATTGAAGAAGCTGGTGACCGATTTCATATTCATACCAGATTTCTAGATGGCTGGTAGCAAGATAGGCCCTTTCAATAAGTTCATAGTGATCAGGGACATACTATCCTAGGTCTGGGCTGGAGAGGTTAAGGGCCTCTGAGTAGTGGTTCCTTCCTTGAATAGCGACCTGGATGTGTCCAAAGAGGCAGTCAACCTGGCTTGGGAGGGGCTGGCTATGGCGGGCAGTTTGGAAGCAGGTAGCTAGCATTCTTGTCTTATCTTTTCTTTTGTGAGGAGAGGGAGATGAGGGTTGTATGGTGTTCTTGCCTTGAGTATTTATACTTATTCACCCATCTGGTGTGACCTTCCTTTGGTCATGCTTTCTAGCAAAATGTGTGACCTGTTGCTGTAAGCAGAGCATGTGCTGGTCACTTGAGAAAATTCTGATTTCAAAGATATCTTCACTCATAGTTGTGGTTACACAGGGTTAACAGGTCTTGGTCTACTTTTTTTTTGTCTAGTTAGTGCATTTGTGAGGACTGGCCATCCTTGTCTAGGGTGAGGGCTCCCATTGTCATGGCTGGGGGTTCAAACCTCTCAGAAATAGACTTTTCTTGTAATCCGAGGCAATTCCTAGTAATAATATCTGTCACATAAATGGACTTAGACTGGTTTTGACATCGTCAGCTTTTCTAAGTTCCACATAAAGTGTTCGTCATCATCCAGCAGAGATGACACAGATGGTGTGGAAAGGAGTTGTTCAAATATATTTTGCTGTACTGTACTAGATTGTCTTTTGCTCAGGCATCTTCTTGTTGATTATCTATGGTGTTTCTTTTTTCCCAAAATGTTTGGTATTATATGTTTCCAGATAAAATATGTAGTCTTCTTTTGTTCACTATGTGTTCTGAATCTCAGAGCTGCAAGTCCTTCCTTTGATGGGGAGTAAGTGTTTCTATGTAGTTCTGAAGGGCTTCACATGCATTCTTCAGAGCTTCTTTTTCCCAGGTGACATTATGGGTGGGGTAACCCTTCCACTTGATCAGGAAAAACCACTTGGCTGTTTTGGGATATTTGTGGACCTTGTGGTCAAGTACTTCCTCAATTTCAAATTCCTCATGATTATTGATCCTAATTGGGGGTGGTGGTGGAACTGTATACTCGGGGAATGAGTTCTCATAATAGTCTACCAATTGGCTGATATGAAATACTGGGTGTACTCAGATATTGTGTGGAAGTTGCAACTTGTAGTTAACTTCGCTGACTTTTTCCACAAACTTATATGGTCCAATTCTTCTAGCACAGAGTTTCTTGACTGGTTGTTGTGCTAGGGTGTCCAGGTGGAGGTGGTCTGTTCTAAGCATGACCATGTCACCAATGTTATAGGAGACTTCTCTTCACTTCAAGTTTGCATACTTGGTTTGGTAGTCTTGTGCTACTATGAGAGCATCTCTTGTCATTTGCATAAGGTCAGAGATGGTCTCGGCCTGATCTTGGGCTGCTGGGACTACTGATTTCACAGTAGTACTTGGGGTCCTTGGATGTTGACTGTGGTTCAGGAAGAATGGAGTCTTCTTTGTGGAGGTGTACTGATAATTATTATAGGCAAACTCAGCATGGGCTAGGTACTTGTCCCAATCATTTTGCTTATAACAGCAGAAGATGCTAAGCATCTGTTTGAGAGTCCTGTTGGTTCACTCAGTTTGACATCAGTCTGAGGATGGTAGGCAGTAGAGAACTTCAGCTTGGTTCCATGGAGGGAGAAGAATGCCTTCCAGAAGTTGCTTGTGAACTTAGTATCTCAGTCAGATACAATGGTGCTGGGCATACCATGTAGCCTACATACTAGATTGAGAAAAATCTTGGCAATCTCTGGTGCTGTAGTAGTGATCTTGGTGGGTGCAAAATGGGCTTGTTTGCTTAGGTGGTCCATGAATACCACGATGGCATCCCATCCTGCCTTAGTCTTGGGGAGTTGGACAATGAAGTCCATTGTAATCTGATCCCAGTTGTGGCTCAGTATAGGTAGCAGTGTAGGAGTCCTGCTGGTAGCTTGTTACCACTTTTGAACCTTTGGCACATTTTGCATGAGGCCATAAAGTCTTTGATGTCCTTGGTCATCTTTGGCCAGTGGAACTCTCTTGAGAGGAGGTTATAGGTCTTTTCGAAACCAAAGTGTTCTGCTACAGGGATATCATGGAGTTCCTGCATGATCTTGAGTCGCAGAGAATCATTGTTGGGTACAACCACTCTGTCATAATCCCTGTAGATAAGTCCATTATGGTAAGTGAATCTTTTGGACATTTGCCTCATGGGTTCTGGACCTCAGCCTCTGGGTCTTGGCAGAATTGAAGGAATTTTGTCAGGGGGCTGTCTTGCAGGTAGCCTTCCTTAACCATCTGAGTAAGGTCTCCAATTACCTCAACCATGAAGACAAGTTCATCTTCCATATATCTGGAGAAACCATCAGCCACATAGTTGGTCTTGCCTGGAATATACTTGATTTCCATATCAAAGTTGGCAATAATTTCCATCTAGCAGGCTTATCTGTGGGTCAGCATGGGCTATGTGTGAATATACTGCAGGGCATGGTGATCAGTGTAGGCCACAAATGGTTGTCCTAGGAGGAAATGGCACCATTCCTGGAGTACAGTAACAATGGCCAGGAGTTCCTTCTTATGGGTGATATATCAGGTCTCAGCTGGCTTGAGCTTTTGGGAAAGGTAGGCCACTGGCCAGTCTTCTTGGCTGAGCACTACTCCAATAGCAATGTCAGAGGCATCTGTAGTCAGGGTGAATAGTCTGATAGGGTCAGGTGCAATTAGCACTGGGGCCTCAGTAAGGAGTCTCTTGAGATAGTCTATTGCCTGGATGTATTCAGGGGTCCATTCAGCTTTGATGTTCACTCCTTTTTGGGCCAGGCTGGTCAATGGGGCTGCAATAGCAGAGTATCCTTGGATAAACCTTCAGTAATAACTGGCAATACCCAGAAAGCACTGGAGTAGCTTGAGGGTAGTAGGAATAGGGATATCCTTAAGGGCTGATACCTTTTGGGGGTCCAAATTAATACCTTCAGCAGAGATGATGTGTCCTTGATATTCAATCTGGTCTTGATAGAACTTGTACTTGCTCATTTTGGCATAGAGCTGGTACTCTCGTAGGAGGGTCAGTACTTGTCTGAGATGAGTATAGTGTAGCTCTACTGTCTCACTGTAGATTAGTATATCATCAATATATATGAGGATACAGATGTTGAGGAGTGGTCCAAAGATGTCATTCATCAGATACTGGAATGTTGCTGGTGCATTGGTCAAACCAAAAGGCATGACTCAGAACTAGTAGTGTCCAAACCATGTTCAGAAAGCTGTCTTCTCAATATCCTTCTCATCAATGAGAATCTGGTGGTAGCCATTTTGCAAGTCTAGTAGAGAAAAGGTCTTGGCCTTGAAGATTTGGTGTAGCAACTCATCAATCCTAGGTAAGGCATACCAGTTCTTAATAGTGATCTTGTTGAGGGCTCTGTAGTCAATACACATTCGCAGAGAGCCATCTTTCTTCTTGACAAATAGAATAGGGGTTCCAAATGGAGAGTGGCTTGGTTCAATGTATTCATGGGCCAGTAGTTTGGTCAACTCATCCTTGAGGGTCTTGAGTTCAGGTTGGGCCAGTTGATAGATACTCTTGTATGGAGGTTCAGATCCTAGAATAAGATCAATTCCATGTTGGATTTGGCACTTGGGTGGAAGTCCTTGGGGGTCTTGAAATACATCCTAGAATTCTTCAAACAGTTCTTGAGCTTCTGTTGGAATTGGGCTGCTTGTAGCTTTAGTGACTTCTTGTAATGTATAGATGAAGTAGGTGTTTCCTTTTTTTCAAGAGAGTCTCTTCATTTGAATGGTAGAGATGATTTCAATTCATTGATGGTTAGTACCTTCCTGGGGTGTCAGAGTGATCTTTCTATCTTCATGGGTCAGGTTAACCTCATTGGTTCTTCAGTTGATGTCTGGGTTGTGCTGGGTCAACCAGGCTTTTCCTAAAATAATATCTTGTCCTGGGAGGTCTACAATACTGAAGTCCAACTTCTCTTGGTATTTGCCAATCTTGAGTAAGAGATCTTTGCAGATCTTGGTCAATGGTGCAGTTTTTCTATCACCAAAGGTAACACTTCTTTTCTCAGTAGTGGGTCTGCTTCAGGCTCCAATCCTCTTGGTAGTCTTGGTGCTGATATAGTTTCCAGTAGCACCACTATCAAGCAAGACATTGACATTCTGTCTGTGGACTTGGCCTGTGAACTTGATGCACCTGTCCTCCTTCTTGATGATATTGAGCTCATCATCTTCATTGTTGTTCCAATTGCTGTCAGTCTCCTTGAAGTCAGTTTCTCCTCATCCTTCATAAGAAGGGTTGTCTTGTTTGGGTTCCTCAGTCTGTTGGGCTTGGCATCTCTTGGATTGAATTTTGAAAACTTTAGAGAGGCATGCATGGCATTCACCAATATATTCCATGCAGTACATTTGAATAGAATGAGGGCATCATCCACATGGTGCATAACTATCTGCAATTCTCTTGTATTAGTTTTCATCATCTTCCTTTATGGTAGTGACCTTTTGACTGGGAGGTTTGTTGGTAGATCCAAACCCTTTCTTGCCACGGTCTGTCTGGGAGAGTTCAGGGACTTCTTCAATGGTGAGATCTTGACAGATTTCTTCAATGATTGCTTGGGCAATTCTCTGGCCTGTTTTGACTTCAAATGATGTGTCTCCAAAATTTTGCAAGATGATATGGATTTTACTAGTAAATCCTTGATCAACTACTCCTCCTCCTAGCCCAATGTTGAATTCTTTGGCTAGACTGCTTTGCTCAGCAAGGCAGATGTATGTTCCTTTGGGAGCTTGAATTGCAATTCCTGTTCGCACTGTAGCATTGGTACTTGGTGGAATGGTGAGGTCTTGACTGCAGTAGAGGTCATATCCAGTATCAGTTGGGTGGACCATAGTGGGGATGGTAGCCTTGTACCATATCTTCTATACTTTGATGATATTCTTGGGGTTCTTCTTTCCTGGACCTTCTCCAATAACAGTAATATTCTAGTTACTGGGTTCACCTGATCTATTTCTCTTCTCAGGGCATTTAACTGAGATATATCCTGCCTTCTTGCAGATGAAGCACAATCCCTTTTCATGAAGCTGCTTCTTTTCATCCTCAGTGGTTGGTCTGGGTCCTCTGGGGTTTCCCTGGTTCCTTAGAACATTCCTTTGATCATATCTTTGGTAATTCCTTTGATTATTTCTCCTGGTAGAATTTCTTCTATCTTGGTTATCCTTCTTGTATTCTTGATTTCATGGGGCTTGTGCAGTAAGGATTTTGTGGGCTCTTTTTTGTACTTGAGCAAAACACCATGAGTAATGGGGGCATCCTTGGAGAAGACCTTGTTCCTTGATCTTCTGGGTGAGCCAGTCTGGTAGGGCTGTAAAAAGATGGTTGGCTCTGGTACCATTGATGGCCAAATTGTTCTCCTGGTAGGAAAGTCTGACTGTTTTGAGATAGGCATCCATTCTGGTGGCAAAGGTCTCTAGATCTTCTTCACCATTCTTATGGAACTTCATCTGGGACAGTTTGTTTCATGTTTCTTGTATGTAGGCTGCATTTCAGAATTTGGTCAGTAGCAAAGTCTTGAGTCCTGGGCCTGCTTCATAGTTATCCCAACCTGGTCTATTATTGGTGGGTACTTGTCCATTGACTTGGGGGCAGGCTTCTCAGGTTACTGGGTGTTGTTCCAGAGTATGCCAGAATTTGGCTGCTATTCTAGTGAAGAATGTGGCTACTGTTTCCACTTGTGCTGCTGAGGTGGCAAACAGCTGTTGGAGGGTGTTGTTCTGATTGTTTGTGATCATTCATATAGGCACTCGGTTGTCATGCTATTGGTTTGCTCAGTAGCCTGTGTCAACTGCATTGATGAAGTTTTCAATATTGCTGTTTTTTCCACTGAATGATGGGATTTGCAGGGTCTTAGTTAGTTTGTTCTATTCAGTAATCTGTCCTACAATCCCTGCTAGTGCTGCTAGCTGGGTAGTTAGTGCTGCAATGTTGGCATCTACTATTGTGTTGACTATTGGTGGTGGTCTTGTTGGAGTAGATTCTCCTGAAGATTGTTCTGCTTGGTGGGGTTGTGGTTCTATATAGCTTGGGATTACTTGATTCTCAGATATTAAGTCAAAGAGTCCTGTGAGAGAGGGTAAACCAAATCTCCGTATATGTGGCTGGATTGGTTCTGGGGTCTGATCTTCTTGACCTGTGGTTCCTTGATAAATTCCTAGGCCTGCTATTCCTTGTTGACTATTGTCAGACTGGTAACCTGTAGAGTCTTCATCTGACTCCCTTCCCTGATGAGATGGTGTGTCCTCATACTGACTAGGTTCTTCAAAGAGGATATCAGTCTCTGGCTGGGTAGACGGGCCTGCTTCTTGTTCAGCAGTAGGAGATGGTTGGCCTGCTTGCTCGTTCTCATACCTGGTTATATGTAGTAGAGGCATAGTATACAACTAGCCTGTAGTAGAGGGAGGTCTTGGTTGGGGTATGATGATATCTGTCAGAGGCAATCTACTTGGCAGCTGCTTCCTTTGCAGCAGGGGGTGTGATATAATCTAAAAAATCCTGGGTGGCTGCAGCAGTAGATTCTGGGGTCCTAGTAGTTCCAATGTATCCTTGGAGGAGTTTGTAGAACCTATGGCAGCTGACAATATTCCTAAGTCCTGGGTGGTATGTCCTAAAGGCCTGGTATAGATCCTTGTAAGTCTGGTCAATTACAAGCTAGTGGGTCCTTGGGTCTGTAGTTTCCTGGTACCACCTGGTCCTAATGGCAAGGGCTTCTTTGGCTCTGGTTTGAGGATCCACAGTTGATTCTGGGGGTTACTCCTGTCCAAGGTTGGTCTTGTTCCAACTTCAGGAGTGTGTTCTTTGGTGCCTTCTTGGCTGGTAATCCATTGCTACCAAGTTGTAATAACTCTCACTTCTACCCCTCTCTTATCCTTTGGATAATTAGGGAAGTGGACTATTACTTAGGGACTTAGTACACAATGTGTACCAAGAAGCCTTCAGTTTGAGGAAGTGCTCACTTAAAGTAGTTGTAGCAGTAGTGCCTTCTGTTTCAAAGGTCTTCCTCTTGTGCCCTATTTCAAGGGTCTTGTTCTTTGCTGTACACAGACTGAATTTGCCTTGGAATTCAGGTTCAATGGGTTTACTTAAGTCTTTGGGGATTTATATACCAGTCTCAGTTCTGGCAGAAGTTAGCTGGGGTTCTGGAGTTTAGTCAGAAACAATAGAGTCACTTAGGTGTCATTACTAAGATTCAGGGGAATGTGTGTGTGGAGGGGGACATGATTCTTATATCAAGGACCGAACTATAACTGCTTTATTTCGGATGGAAACTGGGGGGTATATATACAAGTTGGTCTGCGATTTCTGACTAAGTATGAGTGACTAATTTGGTAACTATAATGAGGTTTGTGATCATGACCTTTGTCAGGTGGTTTTTGGCAAAAACAACTTTGTGATCAGGACCTCAATTACTAGGCAATGATCAGCTGCTGTGGCAACTTTTGCTGTGGCGCCGATTGTTGAGGATAAGCTGGATATCGTTTTCTGCATCGTTCGTTCGTTCGTCACTCGCATTCATATGTCGCACTTCGTTCGTATGATGACGTCATCGCCGCCGGGTCACGTGATCGTTCGTCTCGCCTGTTCGCGCTCTTTCATTCTATTACAATAGCTGGTGGTGGGGGTGAGGACTGGGTGGGGGTAGCAGGTGGGGATTGGTGAATTGTATTTGCTAGAAAAGTGGAGGGAGGGTGTGGGTGGTGGGTGG
>RBNI01002235.1:0-19174 GCA_003990745.1 Jimgerdemannia flammicorona | reverse complement strand
AAAAAAAAAAAAAAAAAAAAAAAGAAGACTGTGATCATAAAGAGAGTGAAGAAGTCAGAGAGCCAGGAAATATATTTGAGCAGAAAGTTTGTGTGACTAAAAGAAATGTATATTAGCTATCTCTTAGTACTTACTGTTATAATAAGGAGTAACTATATTATCCAATTTGACTAGCTTTATTATTCTGATTATTTGAGTTATATATATATATATATAGAGATAGACAAAGTCTATCTCATGACTTAGTGATATTTATATAACAATAGAAGCTAAGTTGCCTAATGTTTCCTAGAGAAAATTGAGAATTTTCATCTTTTCAAACCATTATATTAGATAGAAGTGAGATTACAAACTAGACATATAGCATCAAACTCATTTTTACATTTCTTATTATGCCTTTAGTATTGAGATCTACTATCTCCTCTTCACTTATGTACCTGTACTATATCTATATTCACAAAAAATTGTAGAGTTAGACTGAATATCTTCTTGACTTTAGATAATCTTTCTGGGTTTTTTATATTGTTATCTAGATCTGTGTATATAATAAACATTGACTGTATTTGGATATTCTCAATGATTGAGTGACTTATAGAGTAATATATTTAGTAAAATTTCTATTGTACACATTCAAGTCTCTTTTAGTACTGGATACTTTTGTAATATGAGTACTTATTTGTTATCAAATAGAGAATAGATCATGTAAGTCACTTTTCCAAACTTAGTTTTACTCTTACTTCTGATAAGTATATTTGAACTAAATTGATCTATAAATCTACCATACTACAATTCATTTTTTCTGAGGTTGCTTTGCTTGGAGCTATATTACTACTCATATCCATTTCTGTTTAAGATTCACTCAAACCATTAAATATATTTTAGTATAGTATATATAGCTAAATAACCATTATTAATCAAAAATATTAAATAAAAGACTAATTTAAAACTACTACAAATCTATCCAGATCATTATCAAGATTAAGTTGCTATGAGCTCTGAGAATTAATTTCCATTATATCTATTGTAGAGCATTAGCCAGCACTCATAATATTTCAAAATATCTCAACATATCTTCTGATAACATAACTATAAATATTGATATTAACTCAAATATTAATTTTCTATTAATCTTTAGTAAACAATATTAGCATTGAGAGTATGTATACTCTGGCCAATTTTATACTGAATCTTAATTATATATTACAACTATATTATTGTTATTTATAGCTACTTGTAGTTCCAGCTACTTATAGTTTTAGATAATAATCTATTTTTTTTTTTTTTTTTTTTTTTTTTTTTTTTTTTTTTTTTTTTTTTTTTTTTTTTTTTTTTTTTTTTTTTTTTTATAGTCACTTGGACTCTACCTTTATTACCAGTCTATGAATAAGTATACATCATCACTACTCACTACTCAATCCCCATAGGGGGGCCTCTCTCTACTTTCTCATGAATAAAGATCACCCTTTCATCAACTACTCCAACTCTCCCCCCACTCTGTTCACAAATTTTCTTTACTAAGTAGTACCTCCGACCACTCTACAGCCCCCAACCAAGTCACCAGCCTGTTAAGATATCTTCCATAAGCCTATGCCACCACAACAACCAGTCCCCCAAGCCCTGTCTCCTCCTATCCTCAAAAACAAATAGCCAGTGACTGGTCAGCCCCACCCAAATAGCCAAAGCCCAGCCCAAGGTAAGCCACTCTTTCTCTATTCTCCCTACCAATTGATCCCTCAAGTCCTCCCACCTCTCCTGTACTTCATCTCCCCTATACTATATCCCTAAGCATTTTCCAATCACTCACCAAAAATCTCCCAATACCTCACACTCTCCTAGCCAATGTTCAGGCATCTATATATAACCCCCCTCCTGCCCTACATTATGGCACTCCTTACAATTGAAGCAACCCCCTATGATAAGGTGCCCCAAGCGAAAGTTGAGCATTACATTCCTCTGCAGCATGTACCACCAGACCACCCAGTACTTTGGTGGCATCTACTTTCTCACTGTGGTACTCTAGGTCCAAACACTATACCAGTTCCACTCTTTGCTAATTCCAACTCCTTGCCAACCACTAGGCCACAGATCCTGGCCCAGTCTCCTTTGGCATTCCATTCCATCACCAATGTCAAACTCAATTAGAGGAGTGCCTCCCAGCAGTATACAGTCCTATCTCTACATTGCTGGGTCCCAAGCCACCTCCCCTTCTTTCCCCTGCCAATGAATTCCAATGCAATGTACCCCCTCCACTATCTCTCACCAAAATCCCTTATATCACAGTTGTTCAGTATTCCGAAGTCCAACCAATGAGAGGAGATCACCAGTTGAGTCTCTTGGTGATGACCACCTCTCCCAGATCTTCTGTAGCAGAGGAACTCAACCACCTCCTCTCAATTCCACTGCCCTCTTTAGCCACCATGCTCTTAAGTAGTGTAACCATTTTGAAAAGTCAACCAGCCCAAGACCACCTCTCACCACTACCACTATGTTATCTGCAAAGGCCCCAACTTTCCATCCAATGCCAAAGATAGAGAGCCCCACTATCTGCTGCCTAATTCTGTCTATAAGGAGTTCTAAGGAAAGAGTATACAAAATGGGAGACAGTGGGTCCCCCTGGGGCACCCTCCTACCCAAGGGGAATACTACCCCTCGATGTCCATTACACATGAGTACAGCCCTACTCCCTTCTAGTAGGCTGACTATTGCTGACTGGAATTGGTACAGAACCCCCATTCTATCCAAAACTTTCGCCAGCCAGACTTGTTGCACCTAGTTGTAAGCCTTCTCCTGGTCCAAGAAGACTAGATGCCCATCCAGTCCACAGGCCCTTACCCTTTCAATAACTCCATGTACCCAGGCTGTGCCATCTCTGATGAGCCAACCACCCACAAATCCCCTCTGCTCAACACCTATGACTTGCTGGGCCACCTTCTGTAGTCTTGCCACCACCACTTTAGTCACCAACTTTCTGTCCATATCTAGCAATATTATTGGCTGCCAGTTCTTTCAATCCTCCTGCCTTCCTTTGTTCTTATAAAGCAGTCTCACCAGCCCAAGGTCCTGCTCTCCCACCCACCTCTCTGTCTGTAGGATAAAGTCACACAATGCTGTCATCTCTCCCATCACTCCTGGGACTCCAACCATTCACTTCCAAAAGTCCCAGAGCAGACCATCCTCCCCAGGTGCTGTACCTGATGTTGTCGTGGCAAGAACCTGGTGGATCTCATCCTCCTGTATAGGTATCACCAGGTCATCTAGCCCCTCAACTTGTAGCAGGTGCCAATTCTCCAATGTTCAGTCAATGACAGCAGCATCTGCCCCACCCTCCTCCTCACTCCACAATCCACTCCATCACTCCTTCAGTGATCCAAGAATGTCCTGTATACCATGTACTAGCATACCATCTGAGTCCAACACTCCTTCCCACTGTTACTGTATCTGTCTCACCCTAAGAGCTCTTGTAAGAAACTTGGAAGACCTCTCTCCTTCCTCCAAATCCTGCCAGTGAAGCTGTACCACTAAGCTCTGTACTCTTGCCTCTTCCTCTTCCCGCAGTACCTGTTATAGTTCCCCAACCTCTATTTTCACTCTCATTAATCTCCAATCTTCTTCTCCCTCCAACATCATCAGCCTTGCCCACTCCTTCAGGAGCCTAGTCAATCTAGTAGAAGCCCAATGCACTCTTCGCCTTCTCTGCTTCCCTGTCTCCTTGCCAGCCTCACTCTAGTAAATCTTGACCATCTTCTTCATCCTCATCCACCGAACCCCAACTGAGACCCCTTCCTGCCACTAGTTCTCCACCCTCAGCTGAATGTCTTTAGCCCACTCATCCCACTAGGTCTTATCATCTAACAAAGAGGAATTGAGGTACCAATATCCAGGCCCATCCCCACTTCCTCCAAAGCACCCCTGTTCCAAAAGCCCCCAGTGATCTGACCATGGACACCATTCCACCTCCAGTGACTTCCAAACATCTAGGCCCCAGCAACTGGCTATCAAAATCCAGTCAATTCTTGTTCCCAGACCCCCTGCCCAATGTGTATAAACCCTCCTATTCCCCCAGCACTCCCTACCAGCGTTTACCAGCACACTTAGTCTTTCTACTTCCTCCTATACTACCAGTTCTCCACTCCTGCTCTTAGCACCTCATCCTCTATCTGTTCTATCCAACAGTATGTCTCGAACCATATTGAAATCTCCCTCAAGCATATCCACTCCAGCCTCTGCAAGGATCCCACTCTCCAGTAAACCTTTCACCTAATCTATATGCTCACCCCATATAGTAGGGCAGTAATAGGAGCCAACTATAACCAGCTTCCAGCCTACATGAATCCACTTACCCCAGACCAGTCTCTCCCCTCAGCTCCTCATATCCTATATCAGTTATATTTGGAAAACCTGCCTGGTGCCAGGGTTGAATGAACACAAGGTTTTCTGGATTGAAGGCACCTCATATCCTATATCTCCCCTCTGCCTTTCCGAACCAAAATCCCAACCTTGCTCTTCCAAATCACTACATCTCTCCATTCCTTCGTCTATTCCATCTTATCAGAATCATTCTTACACCTGACATCCTACAAGAGGAAGAGATCAGTCTCCAATCTCTTCATCTAAGTAAAAATATTCCTATATCAAGCAGCACCCCATAACCCATTCACATTTAAAGAAAAAATGTTAGTTGTACTATTCATAATGAAATATATCATTTTATCAATCGATCTCTACTGCTCTATGCTCATCTCCTCCTGCACCATATCTAGATTATGTTCTGCAGTCACCTCCTCCTCTTCTGCCCTCTGAGCCTTCAATCCAGCTAGTAGTTCATTCATCTCTCTATCTGCCTTCTCCTCAAACTTCTCTCGGTATTCTAGGCATGCCTCCTGTCAGAGCTGCAGTCCATGATACTTGTTCCAGCAGTATTCAGCCCTCTCCCCAGCAATGACTGCTATCTCTGCCTCCCTCTCCTTATCCACCTCATATCCTTTCTCTTTCAGATACACTACAAGAATCTCTGCCTTCAATGCCTTCATTACTCCATCCTACTGCAGTATCCTCGCCCAATGCTCATCACTCATCACTCGCAAGTCCACCTCCCCCAACTCTTCTGCTGCTAGATTATTCATCATCTAGCACATCCAAAGTAAGTTCCCCACCTCCTTCCCTCCTGGAGTCACCAGCCTCCCTCCATCCAACATTGTGGTATCAGCTCTAGTACTTGCAGACTCATCCTATATCTCCAGGACATCCACCAATTCCTCCTCTCCAGCTGCCACCATCTGTCTCCCATATGCTATCTCCAGAACTCCAAATTGCACCCTCTGGGCCCCTCACATTGGCACATCCTCTACCACTCTGTTTCGGGAAGCCAGGTTATGCCTGATAAGAGGGGTAGGGGTAGGGGAGCCCTCCCAGTCCTCCTCCCAAACCTCCAGCATACTATTAGCATATGGGTCATTACTAGGCTTCTCCTTATTCTTCCCTGCCTCCTTCTTGCCCTTCCCCTCTCCCTCGCTGGCCCAGATACTTGCTTCGGCTCCTCCTGTACTCTTCACCTTACTTGCATCTCCCAGTAGTTGGTTATCCAGCTTGGCTAGCAGCTCTTTCTGTCTCTTATACTCCTGAGCCCTTTCCCACTACTCCTTGGCCACTCGAATCTGCTTTCCATCCACCACCTCCAAGTGTGCCGACTCCACAAAAGCCTCCCAAGTCTTCACTCGCCTCTCTACAGCACCATCCAACTCTTCTAGTGCTTCCAATAAATCCTCCTCCTCCCCCTCCTCCTCACTTCCCTTCATCCTTGTCACCTTATACAAGATTACTCTCCAGACTATTGCCAAAGGCCAGTCCCTCACCTTCCCAGTAGCTTCCTTCTCAGACAGCTGAATCCTCACATCCATGTCAC
Organism: Jimgerdemannia flammicorona; assembly: GCA_003990745.1. Classification (NCBI taxonomy): domain Eukaryota; kingdom Fungi; phylum Mucoromycota; class Endogonomycetes; order Endogonales; family Endogonaceae; genus Jimgerdemannia; species Jimgerdemannia flammicorona. Next base: position 13,272 of record RBNI01002235.1, on the reverse strand, counting down.
CAGTCCTGAGCGAGGTCCCTTCCCAGACTCTGAATCCAATATCTACTACCTCTCCATATTCTGCCATGAAATCCTCGACTCTCTTTCTCGTCTCCATTACCATCACCATCAGCACTCCTTTCACCAGCAGTTGGACCACCCTGGGATCCCACTTCAGACAATGTGCCATTGGAACACACACCTCTCCAACCACCAATCCAGCCTTCAGTGCCTCTTTCAGTGGCACCACCTCCTCAAAACCCACCTCTACTCCCTCTAGTCCCTTCAAAAACTTCACTGATGCAGTTCCTGTCACTTGCTTAGCAATGAGCCCCAGCACCATTTTCACCATCACTGCTAAGTCCCAGAAGCACAGTATGACTGCGAATGCCAAGATTGATTTTTTGAGCAATGGGGCCACTGCTAGGCCCGTTACACCATCTGCTAAGTCCTCTTGTCTTCTAAGCCTCAGCCGCTCAGTCTCACTATCAATCATCACATTTAAATTTTTTTCTAGATTGACAGTCTCATCACCATCAGCAGTTATACTCTTTCCAGCCACTATTTCCCCAGCTCCACTGCTCCCTCTTCTAAGGGCTGCTCCCCTCTGCACTATCACTTTCTTAGTCTTCTTACCCTTCCTCAGCCAGCTCTCCAGCCCTGATGTCTGCTGTCTCCCCTTCACCATCTCTGTGAAGCTTGTCCTCCCAGATTCTGAGCCTCCACCACTATCTCCACCCTATCCATGTCTACCCACCAGCAGCCCCCTCATACCCCTCCCCCAGTCCTGGGCCCCTCCCCACCTGCTGTCAGTCGAAAGCACTCGGGCCACCCTGCCCAATATGTACCTCAGATTACCAGTCAGTTGCTATATTGTTAGTCTCTTTTCTCTAAAAATGATATTATAAGTACCTTCCAAAGGTTGTATAACTTGAATGGTACTGGAAAGAGATAGTGTTAGATAACAACCTATGTACATCTGCTTATATACTCTCTGTTTAGCTATAAAGACTACTACTATTATATATATACCTCAGGGAGGCCTCTTTTATAAGGGTCAAGACCTTATCTTCATTACTGATATACTCTACTGATATTCTTAGAGAATTTATCTGATTTACCAGATTGTCAATATACTCAGCATATTTATAGATACTCTTCTTGGGCTTTATTTATAGATTGAATAGCTGAGATTTGAGATAGAATTAATTCAATAAGAATACTTTCATATAATGATTATATAGAATCTCCTACATATTGTTAGTAGTGCTTCCAAATGAATTAAATCAGTTTGAATTAAATTGAATTAAGAGTCATTTGAATTGAATTAAGGATCTGATTCAAACCCTATTTTTCAAAATATAATAACTTAATAAAAATATATCCAAATTTAACAAGCTAAAGATCATTAAATTTAGACATAGTTTCATTGAGTTATTATATTTTAAAAAATAAAGTTCAAATTGAATCTTAAATCAAATTGGACCTTTGATTTGATTTGAATCAAATTTCAATTTAATTTATTGGGAGTACTGATTAAAAGTTATTATAGTATATATTATAAGCTTTATTTGCTGGTTCAATAATGTAAAAGTAATCTCTCATAATATTTGATAATCATTTATAGTATCATAATCTTAAATTTGTACTTATAGTTTTATATACTTTACCAATCCATACTTCTCCAGAAGATTGGTCATATAAAATATCTAAATAGTGTAATTCTTACTATTACTGTTATATTCATATCAGGAGTATTCATTGTCTACTATAGCTGTATTAGACATCTTAGTATAGTATATATTTTTAGAGAATTATATTATAGCTACTTAATACTAGTAGAACTCATAACCTTTGTTGTGAATATAGAGTAGATAGAAAGAGCAAAGAAGAGTATTATTTATTATTCTAGAAAAATATATTTATATATTAGAATTAGTGATATAATCAAGGATGATGTAGTTATATATAAGTCATATATAAGCTACAAATTATCAAGATATAATAATTTCAACAATCTCCTTGATGATAGTTTTATATACTATAAAGTAGATAATTATATATATTATAATATACTGGCTCAATAAAAGTAAATTACAAAGTTGGAGCTACTATATAGATTGGCTTGAGTCCTCAGTTACTTTGTCAAAAGTAATAAAATATTTAATAGTTTTTCTATTTTATAAAATATGGGCAATTTTAGTAATTTTCTAATTAGGATAATTCTTTAGTATATAGGTAATTTGTATAGCATAAGTGAGCTACTTATATGATTTCTGTATCTTTTAAAAGTATGTGATTTCTATATGATCATGACGACCACACTATCAGCCCTGGAATAATACAAGGGACTGTAACTGGCAGTATCTGGAAGACAAATGTTGAACTCGATCTCGCAAAAAAAAAAAGGGGGGGGGGAAAGGGAAGGGGGGCAAACTCACGGTATATGATGCCCTTAATATTCGCCACAATTGCGGAAATGTAGTGCAGTTGTGGTTCGTCATATGCCTCCGGGAACAAACGACGTCTGTGAGCTCGTCGAACGCCTGGTCTTGTACCTCTGGGTGATTGACCAGGATGGGGATGAGAGCGAGGAAGGCGATGGCGATTGTATCCATGCCGGCCTGTGGAATAGAGCCGAAGAATGGGTGAGTCTCGGCAATAGGCGGTTGGGTGACGCCATTGATATTGCAAAGTTCAAACGTACCCCCATTTGGACCTCATGAACGGCCCGCAGCTTTCCGCCCAGGGGGAGAAAGTGAGGTGGGGGGCGTTGGGGTTGAGGTAAAGGACCTTGAAGGGTCGACGGTTTTAAATCAAGGCATGAGTGCCCGTTCTATCGAGCAATTTAAAAAAAAAAAAAAAAAAAAAGGGGGGGGTTCTCCTTACATGTCCAAATACAGGTAGGACGCCCTTTGAACTGGGTGGCAAAGGTACCCGACGCTCTTGTTCTTCCTCGTCACGACGCGGGCCATAGCACCAGCGGCAACTGCCGCGGCAATACCTCGAGCTACAAGCTGGAAGACGTATCTGCCCGGGTATCCTCCTCGCCGAGAAGACGCTCCTCTTCATAGTCGCACGCCTTCAAAATCCTGCCCCCGCTGGACGCGGACGGGAACCAGGTGCTGGTGCCACTCGTCAAGGCCGAGGGCGCCGCATTCGTGGCGGTCCAGCCCATCAAGGTTCGCTTCGTGCCCAGGCATAATAGGGTTCGTAGTATCGTCGATCCAGTTCGCTCTACAGTGTGAGGCACAATTTCTTTGAATGACATCAGCATATTCTAGTGGATGAACTTACTTTAACCCTGGGACTCTCATGGAATGGAATCAGAGAAAGTAAATTACTCGACAATATACATGAACTTTATGTATCATATAATCCGGGGGGGGAGTCAAGTTTCTTTTGCCATTCTAATTACCACAAAGTAGAGGGTAAAACGAAGCAACAGAAACTGGTGATTGCCTGTGGGTAGGAAGGAAGAAGAAACAGTATAGACATTGGGATATACAAAAAAAAAAAAAAAAAACTGCAGCAGTCATTGCTATATACACCAATTACCGCCAACGTGCAACCTGGTGCATCAATGCAAGTTACGCAGCGCCTTTCTGTGATGTTTGCATCATCTCAAACCATCATGAAACCGGAGGACAGTACTCGCGTTTCAGTACAACGTTACGCCTTAATGTTGGCTTATCTACCAGTGTGTGTCTAAAAAAAAACCCACACATGACCAAATCGGATCAAGTTCAGGACGCCCGGGATATATAAGTAGAGGGAAGCGACGGTTCCAAAAACGGGATCTAAAGTCCACGCAGGGTCTGGTGATGACCGAAAGCGGATGGAACGGATCCTAAGCCCTTTGGATAAGATCCTGCCCCGCCGCGCGCCACATTCATTTCCTTCATCGTTCCCCCTTGTAACGGAGCCATGACGTCCCAACCCACCGGAAAGAACATTAACGTGATTGGCGCGGGCGTTTCGGGGCTCACGACGGCGCTGCTGCTGCAGCGGGACGGACACCGTGTTACGGTGGTTGCGAAGCATTTCCCAGGGGACGAGAGCATCGAGTATACATCTCCATGGGCGGGTGAGTTTAGTCTCTGTAAAACTGGTCCAAGGAATCTGGACGGACGAACAGAACGGAGAGATTGCTGGGCGGGAAGTAATCTAGAACTTTTGTTTCATACGATCGACTTGAATGCATGCAGGCGCGCATTGGCGCACTATGGCCCCAAACGGAGACAAGCGGTTGCAGAGTATGTGATTTTTATTTTATTTTTATTTTATTTTTTTCAGTCTTTGATTGTCTTGTAACTATGAGAATCCATCAGCTTGAACAATCGACTTAGCGATTTTCGCATGATTTCCGAATCAATAACCACAGATTACGATGCCATCTCCTTCAAGACCTTCTCAGAGATTGCACGAAACGTCCCCGAAGCCGGCGTAATGTTCGTGCGGGGTATGGACTACTATGACAATGAAACAGAGGATTTCATGGATCCGTGGTGGAAGAATCTTGTACCTGATGTGAGTGTTTTGTCTTTTGGTATTCCATACAACGAAATCGTGTCTGTGTTTATCAGCTAAATTTTGCTCCACACCTTCCAGTTCCGCTTCATCCCCAAATTCGACCTCATTCCTGGTACCAAGGTCGGTCACGATTACACCACCCGTAAGCATCGTCACCTATCCCCCTTCACTCCCATGCCACCTTCACCCGCTCACACATCTCCATCTCATCTCACAGTCACCATCAACACGCCCAAGTACCTCCGCTTCCTCCTCGCGCAATTCGCCTCTCTAGGCGGCCGCACGCGGCGTGTCGCGCTCGAGCATATCCGCGACGCCATCGATATGGATGGATCAACGGACGTCGTCGTCAACTGCACTGGGATCATGGCTAGGTCCCTTGGCGGTGTGGATGATTTGGCGGTGTACCCGACCCGTGGGCAAACGGTTATTGTTAGAGCGCCGCATGTGAAGGTGACGATTACACATGTTGGTGAGTGGATGGTCAGAAGTTGGGCTGATTGGTGTTTGATGCGATTGTAAGAATATTAGGGGAAATACTAAACATCTGCGCTCTGCTCGGCTTCATCCTCGCTTCCTCCACCCTTAAGCCGCCAACCATATGACCTACATCATCCCCCGTGACAACGGCGAGGTCGTCCTCGGCGGCACGGCACAAAAACACGACTTGTATGTACTTCATTCTTTTCCATCTCCATTTTCCCCATCCCTCCCGCGCTAACATCCTCTCAACAGCACCGCGACCGCCGACCCCGCGACCGCCGATTCGATCAAGCGCCGCGTGTGTGAAATGTACCCGGCCCTAGCCCACGGCAAGGGTCCCGAGGCGTTGCTGGTTGTCCGGCATGGCGTCGGGCTGAGGCCGTCTAGGGAGGGGAATGTCAGGATTGAGACGGAGAGGATTGGTGAGTGGGAGTGGGTGTATTCGAGGTGTATAACGAGTTCAATAACCGGCCAATCATTCATATTCAATTTGCTCGCACCAACGTCATAGCCACCCTTGATGGCAAGATCGTGATCGTTTGCCACAACTACGGCCACGGCGGTTGCGGTAAGACCTTCAGAATTGGGAACTTTGCTGATTCCATGAGACAGTCCTGTTAGATTCATACACTGAATTCACACTGCTCCTCATGTACTATATAATCCTCTGGTCTCTCCCACACCACAGGATACCAATCAAGTTGGGGCGCCGGCGCGGACGCCGTCAACCACGTGTATCTTGGCTTGACGGAGCTGGAGCATGAGACACGCAAGACGCGGGAATTTTTGGATAAAGTTATGCCGAGGTTGTAGGGTTTTGTTGAAGTGGTCGTGTGGGCATATCTTAGGGGATCCCTTCCATTCGTCCATGGGCATATTACGAACCAAAATATCTATCTAGCAAACTAAACAGTAATTATCTACCATCGTCATTTACTGTCATTTGTTCCTATCAGCCTGATCCAATCTGCGTTCACAACCGCGCCTTGTTCTCCAACTGCACCCACTCCTGCTCGATTAACTCGACGACACGGTTACTCGAGCCCCAGCTTGTTTGATAACCTGCAGGGTTTAGAAGTTGAAAACGGTCAGCATTGATGCGAAAATTCGTTCAATGTAGTGTTTCGAGTTGTAACGCACCCATGCAGCCGTGACCGTAATTATGGCAGATGAGGACCTGTTTGCCGGTGCTGGTTTCTGAGGGTGAGATAGGCGTGTGCGAAATGGAGAGGAGTTGAAGAGGGGTTTAAATTTGAGGAGAAAAAGGAGAAACGAAAAAAAAAAAAAAACTCACCTAGCACTTCGGTCTCTACCCTCACTCCGCCTTTCCTCGCTGGCCGGAAACCGACTTGGCTCGTTTTATACACCATACCCTTCCTCAACCCCGAATACAGTGCCTCACACCGATCCAGGATCGCAATTGAAGTTGACAGGTCAACGGTCGGATCGCTGAGGGGATGAGGTCATGAATATAAGGACGGGTAGATTGTCGTGTATAGGTACAGGTTGTCAGCGGTAAAGTGTGTATCTAGTTGACGAACGTTGCAAAAGGAGATACCTGTTGTCGGACTCCATCGTGCCGCCGAGGATCACGTCCCCGTTTTCGCGAGGGATTATATATGTGACATCTTTGCCTGGTGACCAGGGGGAGATAATTGTGAAAACTCTATAAGCCGAAATTTTTCACCGTCCACTCCATCCGCACCGTCCACTCCATCGACGTGACACTCACCAAGCCTTGATATCGCTATCTTGACATGCGGCGCATGCACCAGTACAGTATGTCCGCGTATCGGATAGACGGCTCTGTCGTCGACGAGATCGCGCGCGGCTATGCCCAGACAGTTAACGATGACATCGGGCGTGGGAACATTGGCGGCTTCGCGAAAGTGCCTGAGCGTGCGACGGGAGATGTTGCCGCCCTGCGTGACGAAGGAGTAACGGAGCCAATTGAGGTATATATATACATGTTCACGTTGATTGTGACTGTTGGTGGAGGGAGGTTGCATGCGTGGGTGTAGGAAAGTTCTGAGAAGGTAGTGAAGCTAGCACGGTAGAGTCATACTCACATGAAGTGTACTTGCAACCGTATATGGCGCCACTAGGAAGTTCGTCTTTCGGAATCTCCCTAAACTGGACATGTATGAGTCGATATATTTCTAATATTCAATAAAGACCCAAAATATCTCCACGACCTTGATCGTGTCTGATGCCCTAGTGAATAACGATATGTAAAGTTTGCACTACCGCGAGCCTGCCACCCTTAAGATCTAGCAAACTCACATCAAGATACAATTTCTCGAACCACGGTTTTGGGAGCAGATCATCATCTTCGACGTCCATGTATTCAATGAACGTGAAGTAGGCGACGCCAGCTCTTGGTGTGGTCTCAGCGAGCTTGTGGAATTCGTGATAGGCGATGGTGTCGTATTCTATAACATGGAGACATCAGCGAATCGGAGCATAGCGACTTGGGGGATTAAAAGAGATTTCCGACAAGGGCCAAGCCACGTACTCTGCAGTTCTATTTCCGAATTCTTTGCGATGGTACTGACTGAAGCGCATTCGAAAATATACATTTAAAAGATGGCGCAACTTGATATAATGTCACGAGCTACGTCTGGATGGAACCGGTTTATTGGATTTGGCATCCGTCTTCACATTAGGAAGCGACAAGTCTTTTTTCGCCTCACATCACAGTGCGTTATTCCGCGACGTATCGGCGTAAGGCGACGCGAACTCGGGGTTTCCTTGGTCGCCCGGAAGATCCTTTGCGACTATGGTGATGTTGTGGCCTTTGCGCTTCAGCAAGAGGGGCCAGAAACGCCGGCGCCCAGGACAGTGATGTTGAGACGGCTCATTTTGTTCAGAAAGAGCAAAGAATGCGTCCTGATGACTGAACTGGCCATTCTTTGCTCACGTGACAGCCTGGATTGGTTAGTGAAACAAACCTAGTTGCTCCAAATGGATTGCCTCTACACAGTTCATAGTTCAAGGCACGCCAGCCAACCCTACTTGTACATTCTCATCAAAGAATGGATTTCCCTTCCAAGCTAAAGCGATATGTACCCTCTCACGGAAGGTTCACGATGGGTAACTCCATATATCGGTTTTATCTCTTTGTTTTTGTTTAGTAACACGCTATCGTTTTTAACGCCGCCTTTCAAGGAAACTGGCCGCGGTTCTATGAACAAATCGAAGAAAAAGAGCGTTCGAACAAATGGCCAGCTTTCTTTTTTTTTTTTGTGAATTTACGGCCATGTTTGGACACGCTCTTTTAGCAACACAAAATGAATTTATCTGACAGTTTTGGATACATAATTACATTTTGGTCTCCCCTGATGTAGCTTGCACCGATGGCCGGAATGTGTGCGCACAGACATGTGCTGTAATTACATACACGACCGTTGGAACGTGGGTTCGTTTCGCCGCGTGACCATAGTCTCCATACCAACAAAATTTAAGGAACGTCACCCTGAGATCACCTTTCGGACACTCCCCCAACCTAAACATGGCCCCGGCGTCCCCTTTCTCCACCAAACCCACACTCCCATATCCCTGGGACGATCCAGGGGTACCATCTATTCTAGTTGTCGTCACTCTAAGCCTCACCGTCATCCTGAGCTGCTGCTCGGGCTGCTGCTGCCTCCTGCGCGGAGCGTTCAACAGCGGTTTCTCCTCGTCCAACGACGACAGCAGTTGCGAGCGAATGATCACCTGGCCCCTCATGTCCCTGCGCTGTGGCTCGACCGTCGTCGCTAGTGCACTCAACGTCTTGCTCATCGCCCGGTTCTATCAGCTCAACGAGATCGTATTCCTATGGATGAACCTCAGCATCCTACTCCTTTGTACGATCGCCGTGCTCGTCGCTACCTTCTTCGTCGCGCTGCACAGGTGGGGGAACAGGTCGTCTGCCAAGGTCCCGATTGTTGCGGCGTGCTCACTTGCGCTGGTCGTCTGGTCCACGCTCTGCGGCACACCCTACACCCCCAGGTTTGTTGATCCTGGACGGAGGCTGGGGTCGTTAAGGGAGTCGTTGCGGACGACGGGACGCGCGCGGCTTATGTTGTCGCTCAAGGATGTATTCGTGGGGATCCTGGCGATGCTGTACATTGTCAAGGTCGAGTACATAATGGTGGGGAAACTCGTCGCGATCGCAGAGTTGATGGCCGTCGTGTTCGAGGTGGTGGCTTTGGCCGAGGCTGCGTCACGGATAAGTCGAGAAATGCGTAAGTACTATTTTTTCTTTTTTTTTCTTTTGCTCACACTCTTTTATCTCATGTTTAACCTTTCAAATGAACCCGATTATCCTTACGTTTTCACAGAGGACGCAGTTCTATATCAACGGCAACAGTCCCAAATACAAAGTGTATTAACACATACCCGAAATCCTTTCGTACAAGTATGATCTCATAGAATAAGTAACTACATCAGCCACCTTTTCGTCGTACACAAATATAAGCCGTGTTGATGGAAATGTGTGGTCAAACCCACCTTTGAAATACCGAGTCAAAGTGTACGATATTGTATGAAGTTTCCGGTATGAGGCAAAGAGCCAGCACCTTGTAAATGGAAAGGTTGACCCAGCCGTTAGATGCATGAGATCACAAAATGAAGCATGAATGCCACGCAATATTTATATCACAACCAAAAGCGCCATCCCCAGGCATAGCCAGAACCTCGGCCCTTTGTCGTTCCCATTCCTGAACAAAGGAATTGGGTATTTGTCACCCACCAACAGACATCTCAGTATATATTCAAGTTCACTTCCCGACAACATTTGAACACACAGTCATATTTATTTTGATTCCAACAGCGACGCACCATCTTAAGCACGCTACACGCATCGTACACAAGGCTGGTGGGGGCGAGAACAGCGTCGACGCCATGAACGACGCCATGAACGACGCCATTGCAAGCCGTGATATCCGAGATCGCGACGCGGGCGCGGCGACACGGAGCGGGTCGGGGTCGTCGGGAGCAACGAAGATTGCGTGGTCGTCGCGGGTGAGGAGGACGAGGTCGTTGGGGTGGGATGCGGAGGGTGGGGGTAGATTGGGAGAGGAGTGTCGTTTGGGTTGAGAGGTCGGCTGTGGCTCTGACGAAGGCTTCGTTGGTGGGAGCGAAGAGCTTAGATGTCGAGTGCTTGCAAATTCTGCGGCGGGTCTTGTGCGGCTCCTACCGTGAACGTCCTGCTTTCGTCCTTCAGCATGTGACGGAGCTTTGGGAGGAGGTCGAGATATTGGGTCAGTGTCTTGAAACGCGGGTTCGATTCCAGAGTGTCGGTGATGGTCTGGGCATAGGCTAGGGCGAAGAGGAGGGTGCAGAGGAGAGGGTTGGCGGGGAAGGAGCGCATGTTGGTTGTATTGGTTTGGACCAAGGGAGGGTGATAAACTGTGTTCTCGCTCTATTTGCGGTAGAGTACATGTCGATACAGGCTTATTTAACATGTAAAGTTAAGCCTCCTATCTGGCCGTTTGGATGCTCGTTTGAATTACGAATCAATTGATGAGGATCTTTGATGCAAGGACTTTCGCAATCATCAAACCCGATCCCGATCAACCTAATAGTCTCCAAAAGTCTCTCGGTCAACCACGTGTTTATTTAACAAACTGTTCGTGGCGAACACTACATCATGAAAATCGCTTTGACTGCTTTGACTGCTGAGGGCTTTGCCAGAACTGTGTTTTATTTACTTGAACAGACGGGTTTCCGGAACAGGTTCTATTCCGTCGCAGTTCAGCTCACGTGGCTTTTCCGAACGACAACGAAAACAGTAGAAATTCTTTACAACGTACCGTGCCTCGACCGCGCCTTTCGCTAGAACTCCACATGACAACTCATCCGCGGCAAATACAATGAGTCGTTTTACCTATAAGGACGGCAGAGTTTACGATCGCCGTTGATCTCGGGTAGGGTTGGTTGAGAAGTGAAAGGATCCCAGCAGCCGGTGCCGTTGCCGATGATCCGTTTTTATCATTTTCTAAATGGCGTGAATTGAAATGATAATGGCAAGTGGTTAGAAACATTTCCATTGAACTCGTTTGCACGCTCCCAGAAGATACAGGAGAATAAGCTTCAGTAATTTGGGTATAGATATGGTAGTCAACACGTATTCTTTCGTGACTGACGTGCAAATGTTTCAAAATATCATCATTGCTGCTCCCTCCAGAAGAGATGTGAGTAATGAAAGAAAACTCACCAAGAGAGAGTGGGCAGGAGGAGGTCAAGGGAGGCGAGTGGGCTGTGGGCTGTGGGCTGTGGGCTGTGGGGGAAGGAGGTATTCCAAAAAGAAATTTTTTTGTGGCAAGTTTTCGGTGATTGGTTGTAATTCGGAGAGCGGTCCTATCACGTGATTCACCAACAACAAATCCATTCCGTCTTTCCTTTCCACTCCGCCACACTACCCCACCCACCCACACCACACCGCCATCATGGAGTACAAGGGCGCAAGCTCCGAGGGCCAGCGCCAGGCTATGCTGGAAAAGAAGCGTAAGGAGATGCTCGAGAACTTTGAGCGCCAGAAGAAGCAGATCGCAAAGGTACCACTCCTCTCTTCTCCCCACATTCTCTCTCAGTTGCTCGTTCGCGAACCCTAACACCCGGAGAGAAACACACCCCGTAGGACAACGAGGTTAAGGTCGGCGCGGACAAGTTTGTCTCCCACGCCTCCGATATCGATGCTCAGCTCAAGCAGAACACCATAGGTCTGGTTGAGCTGCAGGACTTCCGCAAGATCCGCGACGAGCTCGAGGAGCAGAAACGGAAAGAAGCTGCGAAAACATCGTTGTTAGGGTGTGTACATACGAATATCTTCCCTTCTTTTCTTACAAACCATCCCGCTTCTCACCACCCACCCACCCACCCATATAAATATAGTGAGGAAAAAGTCAAAAAGAAGAGGAAAAAGGACAAGACCAAGGTCAAGCTCTCGTTCGCCGGGGACGCCGACGAGGGCGAGGACGCCGACGCTGACGCTAACGGCGACAACAATGTCACCGGCTCAGGGGACGAGAATGGCGATGACAAGCTCGTAAAAAAGAGGCCCAAGCTCGGCAAGGACCCGGGTGTCGACACGAGCTTTTTGCCGGACCGGGAGCGCGAGGAGTCGGAAAGAAAGGAAAGAGAACAGCTTAGACAGGAGTGGATTAAGAAGCAGGAGGAGCTGAAAAGTGCGTGTCTCCGGGTGCTTTTTCTTTGGGGGAAAATTGGATGTGGTTGGAGGGTTTAGAACACAAGCTGGGGGTCGTGTATACGTACTTGGATTGATACATTCTCGGGGTATTGCTATGACTGAGAACTCACTCCGACCCAATACACCCAATCTCCCATACATCTTAGACGAAGCCATCAGCGTTACCTACAGTTTCTGGGACGGCAGCGGCCATCGCAAGGTCGTACAGGTACGTGTCTATATCTCTTCTTTCTCCCCTTTCCTTTTTTGCAAGTCAACTTGTCTACACACACACACACACACACACACACACACACACAGTGCAAGAAGGGCGACACGATTGCTCAGTTCCTCGAAAAGTGCCGCCAGCAGTTCCACCAACTCCGCGGCATTAACGTTGACAACCTCATCTACATCAAGGAAGATCTGATTATTCCGCACGTAGGAGACCTCTTGTTATTTTATTGCGATGGGTTGTGGGTTTCGTTCATGCAGTACGGTTTGTATTCTAAACTTGCCGTCTTTTGCCGATACACGACTACAAAATACAGCATTACACCTTCTACGACTTTATCATCAACAAAGCTCGTGGCAAGTCCGGTCCTTTGTTCAACTTTGACGTGTACGACGACGTCCGATTGACGCATGACGCGTCTGTCGAAAAGGATGAGGTGAGACTTTCCATCTGCTCCGTGCATTGTTGCCTCATTGTTCGATTCCGTTTCACACGCTCCACCTTTGTTTTTTGTTTTTTTTTTCTCCCGAATACCATTTTAGTCGCATGCGGGCAAGGTTGTCGAGCGCGGGTGGTACGAAAAGAATAAGCACATCTTCCCTGCCAGCCGTTGGGAGGTGTTCGATCCCGAGAAACAGGTGCGGAGAGTTTGAGATTGTGCTTGAGCGTTATATATATGGGGGGAGCACACATACTAGGTGGAACACGGAGCCGTGTCCTATACTAATCAATACTCGGTATTAAATTATGGCAGTACGGGAAGTACACGATCAAGGACACCAAGAAGGATGCGGACAGAAAGCCTGGGGAGTATGAAAGCTTTTAGCGAGGAATGAGGCGACGAAACATAGATTTGCTTTCCCTATTT
>RBNI01002234.1:0-19179 GCA_003990745.1 Jimgerdemannia flammicorona | reverse complement strand
AGTACGCGCACCCTCCCTCTTCATCCTTTCCCTCTGCCATTTCCACTTTGTTCTACATACGTTACATCACTAATGTGTCATGGTTTGGAGCGAGTTGAGTCGATTAGGTGGTCGATCGTGACCGTTGGTGTTGCTAGCTTCCGGAATGGCATGTGCCAGGCCTCCTCTTATATGTTTTGGAGGACTGGCAGTCGGGTGTCGACGAATCAGGCGGATCTCGGAGGTGTAGTGTTGAACGCGTACAAAATGACTTTACGGCGACCGTAGTACAAGGTCCCTTGGTGTATCGATTCTAATATCCGATCTGGGATTGCCGAGCGAATCCTCTGGTTGACGATTTGATTGTGTATCAACTAAAGGCGACCGACCGTGCCTTTGTCCCTAACCATTCTCTTCTGCCCCTATCTCCTGGCGAAAAGAAAAAAGAAAAAACAAAACAACAAAAAAAAATCAAAAAATTCAACAAAAGCCATACCTATTGTTTTTCATGACTTCTATTTTTTTTTTTTTTCACGTTGTGTGGATGCCCTCCATTTCTGATCCCTGCATACAAACCCCTTCCTTGTTCCAACAATCAAGAAAGTGAAAGTGAAAATAAATGTAGCTCATGAAAAACGCCCTCTCTTATTTTAAATGACTGTGGACGAGTTTGACGTCAGTTGTATATAACGCATTTACAAGAAGATGACTATGTATATACTTTCTTTGTCTCTACACTCCTTCGCTTATCTGTGACGGGGATCCATGATACTGTTATGCAACAGGGCATTGCAGTAATATATAAAATATATTCCCACTTACGTTACTAAATATTGGTGACTTTGTTATTTTCAACACAACGCGCGATGGTCATGAATTGATCGTGATAACCATTTTAGACGTGCTACTTGGCCCCTTCACCAAGACAGAATGAAAGAACTCCTGAGATCCATAATTTCCGGCATATGCCGTTCAATGATTTGTGGCAAATGGTCCCCCCTTGGCTATTAATAGCCAATGTCTTGCCGAGCAATACTTTTTGTCCTCTGTCTTGCTTTGTTTTGCTCCCCCCTTTTTTTTTTCTTACCTCACCCTTTCTCCATATCATTTTGCAAGGCATTGTTCCTTTTCACGGCCTTGCTTCATATTGTTCTTTTCATCTTGCCTTGCCTTGTTCCTTTTCGTCCTGAGATACTATAAAAATCCTGCCCATAAAGTATACTTCGTCGCTTCTACAATGTCACCCAAGCCGCCTCTCCAAGCAATAGAGCGACCTGTACTACAATGGACATTCATCCGGGTCTAGGAGAAGGACGTGATTGCCTCCTACAATAACCAAACAGGAGGCCTCAACGTCTGCTCCCTAAATCCTAGCCAGTCAAGATAGGGATATTAATGGCGTTCTGAGGGGCATAGTGTTGACTAGTAACGGCCAATCATGTCTATCTGAGTCAAGCCATCGGAATAACTCATTAAAATATCATATCAAACGTTATTTCATTATTGTTGCCATTACACAAGATTTTCTCATCAGAGATACGAGGTAAAAGATAAGTCAGACGAGACTCAACCGATGTGTTTCTGGGTAAATATGACCTCACGTGCTTGTATTTCCCTAACTATAGAACTTATGTGCTTTCCAGGCTTATATTATCTACAGAAGAAAATTGTACTGATAATCCTGCTCGGGGTTCTGTGCGACCCATAGGATCACGGTACTGTTGTTAAGCGGTTGACATAGGAATCGCGACAGTAAAAAATTAATCATCAAATCATACTGAACAAAAAGAATCCGGCACACGGAACAACTTCAAATGTTTACGTAGCTCACCTCAACATGATCAAACAGCATTGCACTACACCGGTAATGCCATAATAGAGTTCGGGCATATGGATATCTTTGACAATATACTTGAGAACGAGGACGCACTGTGGTTTGGTTCGATTTAAGAGAGTGACCGGAAATAGTTAGAAATATGTGCGTAGAGTTTTTTTTTGTTTTTTTTTTTTTTTTTTTTTTTTTAATGTGATAATTGAGCCGCTGTGAAAGAAAACATCACGGTGTGAACCGCTCTCAATGACCAGCAATAGCCTCGCCCGCCCCTGTGTCATGGGCTCCTCTGCGCCGCCTTCCCGTGCCGCACCGAAGAGTTCAGGGACGTGCATACTTACCACCGAGCCGGCCAACCCACCAGCCATCAGGGCAAAGCCAACAAATAGGTAGAGCCGCGCCTTCCATGCGACACCGTCGCCAGCATAGAAGGAATCACCTCCTTGGAGGCGAGATTTATCGATGAGGTTGATTCTACGACAGATTAAAAAAGTTTCTTGTCAGTAGCGATTGCTACGATGCAGCAAAGAATATAACGAGAGAGCAAGTACGTACACAATCATGCCCAGGGTAGCCAGGATACCAGATATCCAATCCTCAAACCCGATGAAGACTTTTTCATCACTACCTTGGGATGCCAACGTGACGCCGTCAATGAAAGCCCACCAGCCGAGGGCAAACTGGAAAATGGAACATGAGCAGTGATTTGAGCAAAGGTTTGAGCAGTAGTTTGAGCAGTGGTTTGAGCAGTGGTTTGAGCAGTGATTCGAACAGTGATTTGAACAGTGATTGATGGCAAAGCCTCAAGACGACAAAAAGCAGGGAACATAATAGCGTACGAAAGCACCAGCGGCGTAAATGCCAAACTCGCGCTTCTTTGGCCCTAAATCGGGCAAGCGCGGCAGGCGGTATATGAAAATGCCACGGTCATCTGAGTCCCAGGAGGGCATTGGGGGTGTTGAAATCGTTGAGGTGTGAGAGGGAAAGGAGGAAGAATGATAGGGCCTATCTGACGTTGGGGCTGACCTTGTGTGATGTGTGATGACGTTACATTCCTCAGGCAGACGCGTGACCCGCAACCTTCATCCGCACAAGCCGCATCCGAAATGACAACACATCCGAACCAGCTCGCCTTCACCGACGCCGTCACCTCCATATTTCAAGCTTGGACCGCCCTCAAGCTTGCCGTCGACCTGGACTGGGGTGGTCCGGACTCCGCCGAAAAGCGCGATTGGTTCGTGGACACCGTGGTGGGCCAGTTCAATCAGAGTAAGCTTCACATAAACGGCCTCCTCATCTATCTATTGAACGGTCTGTTTACGCACTTATTTGAATCCTTTTCGCGCTCCAGAGGGCAAGAAACTTGATGCATTTGATTTAGAAGTAATTCTGAATCAAAT
Organism: Jimgerdemannia flammicorona; assembly: GCA_003990745.1. Classification (NCBI taxonomy): domain Eukaryota; kingdom Fungi; phylum Mucoromycota; class Endogonomycetes; order Endogonales; family Endogonaceae; genus Jimgerdemannia; species Jimgerdemannia flammicorona. The sequence continues at coordinate 15,969 of RBNI01002234.1, read as the reverse complement.
CATGGAGGACGAGTTTAACGTGACTCTGGAGGACGATTCAGCTTACCAGGTATATGTAATTTTTTGTGATCCGCCTGTCACAATCGTTGCTGATCGTATTGTAAATACATTGTGCATATAGGTATCACAACACATTGTTAAGATTTACAACGAGTGCATACAGGGCGACTATACGAGCGTCACCCTCCTTCGCGAAAAGCTACGTTCCACAGCGGCCGGTGCCGTGCAAGCTTCCAAAGCCACCAACGATGACAGCGATGATAGCGAAAGCGACGATGGCAAAGAAGGGTCCTCAGTAAGTATTATATGAATCCTGTCTTTTTTTTTTTTTTTTTTTGAACCTCAGACCTCGACATAGTTTGCGTCGCCTAAACATGAACATTTGTATCCCAGACATCACAAAATCCGAACACGGATGATGACGCCATGGATGTGGATACAAATATGGCTCGGTTAGGTCCCATCATTGATAAGGATGGCTTCGAGTTGGTGACGAAACCCTCGAAACGGAAAGGCCGCAAATGAGTTGGTAGAGACGCATGATATTTTGAATTCTTTATAAAGTGATCGTCGACCTTGTAATAAAGCAATTCGTTCCGTAATTGTGTGCTTCTTAAAAACTCTGGGTGATGTCGTTGAGGCCGCGAATAGTTAAAATAAAAATCCAATTTTCTGTGATTTGTTAGATCCGTGGATCTAGGCCAAAACACAGTTCACATTATGAATGTTGAATGTTGAACAAAGAATATAGACACTTTCCCAAATGTTTAGATTCTACCATCAGTGAAACTTGGGGGTGACCGACAAGGGCAATTGACGTGACGGATTCGGACAAGACACTGGCGCTTGCTAGATGACAAGTGGACCTAGTTTAGCCGAGTATTGCCCAAATTTACGGAGGATGCGATGCGGACGATGGCAGAGCATGCATTTGCCAGTTTGGACTTTGAATACGCAAATTAAAATACTAAAATACTTTGCAGTATTACAGTAGTAGAATTACATCTTATTAGTTACCGCCTGGTTCAAATAGAAGGAAACACACAAAAAAAAAAAAAAAAAAAAAAAAAAAAAAAAAAAAAAAAAAAAAAAAAAACTAAACTAAACTATGTATTCCATTAAGCCAGTTGGATGAACTACGCAACTAAAAAAAAAAACTGCCATTATTTCAAATCCACCGTAAACCCTAACCACCATTACATTAGCCACCCGTCGCATAGGGACCATCTAGAAGATCCATCACCCATTCCACCACAATCACAACTTCCAACATCAACCAGTCCTATTGTGATAGCATCGCCATCCTGTTCTTGTTGATCACAGCCTTGAGCCTATTCTCCAGCATCGCTGCCTCTTTCCTCGCATTCTCCACTTCTCTCTCCAACGCCTCCACCGACGCAGGGCTTGACGACCGAACATGCGGGACACCCCCATTGCTCAACCCATTCGCACTCCACGCAAACGCCGACGACGTGAGCGGAGGTAACGAAAACCCAAAATCCTTGGAGAGTAGCTCATCCAACGAAGTAGTCGTCATCACAGTCGGGGTGGACGCGCCGCTCACTGGGTTGCCACCAAACGACGACAAAGGTGTGAACGATTCGTTCGAAGTAGCTGCACCGCCTGGGGTCGACGGAGTTGAAACCAGACTCGGAGGAGGCGGTGAGTAGAAGATGGACGAGGGAATATCGAACTTGAGACTGAAGTCAAGCGGAGCATCGGATTCGCCGACAGATGTGAGTTTGGAGTCCACCGAAGCTTCAAGGCTAGCGCCTGTGCCATTGATCCGATCGAGGATATCGTCCACTGAGAAGAGCTTGGAGGTAGAAGACGTACTGTCGATATCATGGCCTTCTTTGATATGTATATGCCCGTCAACCTGAATGACATCAATACTAAAGTCTTTCGCATCAGGCTGCTGTTGAGCGCTAGTCGCGACAGAAGATACATCGTTTATGTTAGCGGTGGCGGACTTTGACTTGTCTTTCTTTTTCTTCTTGCCACCAGAAGATATGGCACCATTTATAGCATGGCTATTGCTCGCTGATATTGCTTGGCCCCGGTACGATTGAAGGGTGTCACTGTTGTTGGTCCTACTGTTAGAGGCTGTGATCCCGTTCTTCTTTTGGTCTTTCTCAGTTTGGGTCACCGTCTTATACTTCTCGTCTTGGGGTTCTCGCCGCTGATGTTCCGTTCCCACCTTCCTGCCATCATTCGTCGAATTTGCAGCTAACTGTTGATGCTGCTGCTGTTTCTTTAAAGAGTTCGTCACTTTGAGAGAAGGCTCAACCGGATTGATTTGTGACTTGGGTGACGCTGAAATAACCTCGAGGCCACTCTGAGAAGTAGGTGACTCCTTATCCTTATTCCTCTGTTTCCGGGACGGTTTGGAGCTTGTGATTCGAGGGATTTCGTTAGGCGAGGCGCTGTTCACGTCGACTTGTTGCTCTGTGATGGCGGTTTGATTGTTCACATCGCAAACGATTGTTTTTTCAGGTTGGTTGCTTGCAAGAACTGACAGATTTTTACTGCCAGAGTCGAGAGAAGACGCGTTGAAATCAAGCTGCGCGTGCTCCTGCTGTTCTGAGCCGAGAGTGAGCGTGGCATAGGCGGGACCGGCGAGAGGCGGAGGTCGGTTTGATGCCGATTCTAGACAATAGTAATAAAAGAGAAAGCCGGATACAACAGGGAGTAATTAATGGTCAGCAAAAGTTCCTCCAATAGTTTTCTGACCGTGAATCCGCTATGTAAAAGCGAACTTCATTTCATCGCTGCACGAGCATCCTCCGCCCCGTCGAAAGCAATGAAACAATAGGATGGAAGTTGGAAGAAACAAACCCGCACCTTCCCCCTCAAAATGTCCCACCACAAAGAATCTCGGGTATGATAAGAACATCCGCCAGCCTCTCGATTTCTTGAAATTGTTCATTAAGCCCCCAACCCTATCGTACTTGTTGCCCCCGAAAGATAAGCTTTAAACCCCATAGAGAAGATCGTCTAATGACGGCATCCCCGCCCCCCCAGATCAGCGTTCGATTTGTTTTTTGTTGTTTTTTTCTTTTCAACGACGGGTATATACACCACCTTATCCGAAATTATATCGAACGACTCAATCAGAATCCCCGACCCTTAAGTATGGAGGCTTGAGGAAACCCACCTGCCACATCACCACCAAAATACCCTCCCATACTCAAATTATTGCCCATGACACCGCTGCCCGCAGCCAATCCCATACCATTGCTCATGATGCCGCCTCCCATCCCGGCGCCGAGCCCGACGCCGCCTTGTGGTTCCTCGCCCGCACGCGCGACGCCTTCAAATACCCTAAGACGGTGACCACCTGTGCTTGCGTGCTGAAAATGCTGCTGCTGTGGAGGCATGGCGGGAGATTGCGATGCTAGCAGCTGAGCAAGTGGATCCTGAGCGAGGGGGGGTTGGTTGCCTTGTGGTGGACGGAAGGATGTTGTAGAGGAAGTGGTTGGCGAAGAAATCCGTACTGCCATGATCGCTGGGTCTTGGAACGGGATGGTCGATATAGGGTCTGCATCGAAGAGATAATGGCGTCATGAATAATATATATATATATATATATAATTACAAAGCCAGCTTTTTCAGCAATGATAACGAATAATTACTCTGGTGATTTCGTGCGGCTGCCTCTGGCACTGCATTGGTGGCTGCAGCCTTTTTCAAGAACTGTCCAAAGAAATCCTGAGCTTCATCTCTCACTCGGTTTGGCAGCCCATGTACGCCAGGTGGGGGGGGGATGTTCGACATGGAAGGACCACCAGCGACGGACTGCTGGCCAGCATCGGTCCAATTTCCCATACTTTGCATGCCTTCCGAATTCCATTGTGTTCTCGGTGCGAAGCTAATACCTGGCGGCGGTGACTTAACAGATATGGGAGCAACAATAGCACTGTGCCCATCATGATTGTCGACCAACCTCATCCCGCCCAAACCCGGATTCAATCCGGCGAGTTGTTGTTGATATTGTTGTTGTTGGTGCTGGTGCTGTTGTTGTAACAAGAGCGTCTGATGATACTGATAATCATGCGAGAATCCAGGGGAAGTTTGAGATATAGGCAACTGATGATGCGTCGCAAAGGTTTCCTGATCACGTAACCCAGTAGCGCTGCCACCAACGGCACTATTCCATAATCCGCCGCCTGGTGCATTAGACAACATTAACTGCGCTTGCTGCTCGGCGCTGGTAGGTATGCCGAAGCTGATGTTTACATTAGGCAATAACGCGCGGAATCCGTCCTGCATTGATTTGACCGCCGTCGGATCCATCCTGGGGTCGACGCCGGCTAACGCGCTTAGGCTGTGAGTCGTCGGTGCAATGTTCGCGTAGTTGAAACCGAGGTGTGGCGGCAGTTCTCTTAGGGGCGAGTGGGTCATAGGTGGTAGTGACTGTGGGTAATCTTGGGCAAAACCGAACCGAGATGTATGTCGAGAACGACCACCAGATATAGGGGGGGTGGCGATAGCGCTTTGCTGTTGTGGCGGGGACAACGGAGAAGATACTGCATCGTTCTCCTTGAAAGGGTCGAAGCCTGTGCCATTGTAGCCTGATTGCACGCTTGTAATAATGCTTCCAGCACCGTGGGCGATGCCAAGGCCAGGTGCAAGAGGCAATGGCGATCTTGGGAGGGTGCCAAAAGAATCTTCAATAAATGGATTAAACGACCCAACGTATGTTGAAGCTGGGAGTGGTGGTAACGGGGGCAAAGCCGGTAGGGAAGACATAGCTGCAATCGGATTTGAGAAGCTGCTAACAGTCAGGGCATTGTCAATCGCGAGCTTCTCCTCTAGCTGTTTACGGTTGGCAGATTCGTCTAGGGGTTCCAATGTCGATACTTCCCCAGCCTCTGGGATATCCTCGGTAGTGATGACAGAGCCAAGAACATACTGTGCCAGACCTTCAGGGACTTTGGATTTGAGTATCTGTTCCGCCGTCGACAGCACAGGTATGCTCGGAGGCTCCTCTGGAACTGGAACTACCTTTTCTTCTTCAACCGGCACCGGCTTCTCGGTTACAGCAGGCCCTAGTGGTTTGTCCGCCATCACCAACTCCTCAACCTTTTCCGGTTTAATAATATGCGATACATCCTTGACAATTGCCTTCGTATCCATTATCTTTGCGTCCGGTGTCTTCACATCTAATGCTGACTTCTCTGCGACCACCCTTTCACGTTTCTCCTCCATAACTACGGGCACTGCCACGGTTGCCGATTTTGACTCCACCGACGATTTCTTCGCCTGCTTCTCTTTGTCTTCTGCTTTCCGCTTGGCTGTCGACGACTGAGGCTTAGGCTTCTGAGCGGCTGCTGCAGCAATCGCCAGCGGTGGTCCAAAATTTTCCGGAGTGACAGACCTGTCTGGCAAGGATTGATTCTTGAGTATGGGAGTGGATGGATTGCTCGACGGTTTGGCCCAAGACGCCGTGGCCGGCAATGCCGACTTCTCTTCGCCATCGCTACTCTTGTCATCCATAGGATTGATGTGAAGGGCTTTAGCGATCTCAATCTTGGGGTTAATTGGCTTGTGCACGTAAACAGGGGTATCTACGGCGATGGGTTTACGGATATGATGATGCATTGTTGTTGGGGGCGAAAAGGTTGATGGCGGGCCGGCGGGGGCTCCAGGTCGACCCAAAGCTTGGGGTTTGTGTGGCGTTTCCGATGTCGACATGTGGTCTCTGAGGTGATGTTTCCTTTTGGGTCATAGCAATAAGTCTCATAAATTTCCATTTCTCGATCATATAATTGCCACAGCGTGTAATATGATCGATCGATCAAGACTTACCCAATCGCTAGATCCTCTTTGGTGTAGCTGTCTGCATCCTCACCCGGCTCGTGCAAGTACATGCAGCCGGGATTCTGACAAGCCATATTACGAAGATAGTAAGTGCAATATTTGGTTGTGCCGTACGAAGCTCTACATGGAGTTGTAAGAGCAAATAATATTATAAGTTAATTTGGTTCGTTTTGTTGAATTGCGGGTGCTTCTTAGTGAGTCAATTCCAGGTTCGAATAACCCTGAGTTGGATTTACGCCTATAAAGATGCTCGAGCAATCCTAACGACATTTGATCCGCCTTACACTATTGAAACCTCATCATTGAGAAACTAGAGCCAGCCAGGCTTACAACAAACCTCAATACCTTCCCTTCAGACAAGCTGCCGTCCACAGCAGCAATCGCCTTTGCTGCGTCCTCCTTGCGATCATACGTGATATATACGCCCACGCTAGGTTGCGACACTGGCGCCCCAGGAACGGTCGAAGGTGGCGGATTTCGTTTGTTGACAACAATTTTGGCGATCTTACCATATTGCCCGAAGTAATCATGTTGTCTTAAAATCTGTTTCAATGCCCAAAAATCACTTTTTATCAGCCTTTGTAATGGTCGATTATGAATGATCTCAACGAAATGGCTTTTGCTAAGAGTTTCCCACCCAATTAACACAATGGGCAGCCATGTTATATTGTTTCTAAGGAAACCCTACTCTCCACCCCTCCCCTCCCCCCCCCAAAAAAAAAAAAAATCCGTACCTGCTCATTAACCACCTTTGGGTTCAATCCAATGACGTAGACTAGATTTTTCTGCACAACGCGCATGTTTGCAAGATGCTTCCGATTCGCAGCTTCCATTTCCTTTTGCTGGCGTTCTTTTTCCTTCTTCTCCTTCCTAATTCGAGTGAGTCTGATGTTCGAGAGAGGTATGAATATCAACGAAAATAAGAATGAAACTTCGTCCGCTTCAACAACCGTTTCAACGTACACGCCCCACTCTAGTTGCCGAGTCTCGATGGCATCCCGTATAGCAAATGTATAGAATATTTTTACACCACGGAAGATATTGCGGTAACTTGCCAAACTCTTCCTCTTATCCCTCTCTCACCTCCCTCCTCCCAACAACAAAGAAAAATGGAGAGCAAACAACATACTCCTCGGGACTGATGGGTGTGAATTCGACCGTCTGCTCTGAATATAATCGCCGACAGGCCGGGCACCGCCCGTTCAGATTCTCTTTGATGTGGTGCCAACAGAACCGACAGATCTAAAATAACGGGCAAAAACGCGAGAAATCAACAAGAGGAAGTCGACAGGCCATCAAGAAGGATCTTGCTTAGGTACGAGTTTGAAAGTGCTGGTGGCCTTTGCGCGCCGATTAAGCACGCACGTGTTTTTCGCGTTCCTGTATCCTCCACCTTGAACGTCATTCTAGCTATTGTCATCTCACAGCACGAGGGAAATTGGGATTCAGCCATACCTGGTACCCACAAGGGCAAGGTCGAAAGTTCCTGTCCGAAATGTCCAGCTCCTCCATGCAAAGAGGACAATCATAATCATCGTCGTCGGACATCATGTTTGCTTACAGGTGTGGGTGGAAAAAGGTTTGCTGAAGTGTCGAGCCAATTATCAAACGAAAGATTGTTGAGCGTCACCAAGAAAGGGTGTGTATGATGAGCTAGGTATGTCCGTTCGTTTGTTGGCAGAAGGTGGGCAATTAAGGTGCAGATGCGGTAAGTTCAGATTCGCCGACCGCCAATGTGTGGAAGTCAGTAAGTAGTTTGCTTTTAGAAGAAAAGATGACTCCGGATCAAGCGAGTGGATAACACCTAGGTCGGTAATGTCAGACACGAGTCAAAAAAAAAAAAAAAAAAAAAAAGTTTCGAGGGAAATGGGAGAAGGCGTTGTTAGGCAATGGAATCAGGTTGTTTGGCTTATACAGAGGTGGCTCGGAAGAGAGAAAGTGTTCCTTCTGCGACTAGTTGCAGAGCAAAAAGGATGTTGGTCAAGAGACACGTTCAGGAGTAGAAACCTGTTGCGCGAAAAAGGGAAGTGTATCCTCTGATAGGGCGCACACTGCGCACATGCCCTGGCGGCAAATAGTCATGATCACGTCCAATGTTTAATAAGTAAAAAAATGAACGGATCTGAGCAACATTACGTACGTGGATATGGTGAGAGCACTAGCAAGAGCACCGGTGGTGCCAAAGAGAAGTGAGAGGTGAGCGGAGGGAGGGAGGGAGTGTATATATTGAAAAAATAGGTAATCTCTCAATGTCTGCTGGGTCATGACCATCACGTGTGCAAATTAAGCGCATTCCTGCACGTGACTTTGCCAACTTTTTTGACATTACTCACGTACTCACCCCTCAGCCGTACTCACCCTCAGCCGTCTCCTTGTTTCGCTTTGATAGTTTTGAATCATAGAGCCACAATGAACGTCCCCATCGCAACTCTCCAATATATATCGAACTTTCTTGTGCGAGCGCAAGATAAGCTAGCGGCACTCAACATTGACTTCTACTTGGGCGACTCACTCGGTACCGCTGTAAACAGCATTCCCGCCGCTCTGTCCGAAGCCCTCGACCGCATAATCGTCTTCCTAGACAACAAATCACCCCAGTCCGGTGTTGGCTACATATTCCTCGTGCTCGTCATCCTATATGTGGTCTACTCCATTGCCATTGCTGCCGTCCGGTGGGTGGTGGGTACCGTAGTCGGCTTCCTCAAGTTCGTCTTCTTCATTTTCCTGCTGGGCGCCAGCGTTCTGGTCATCAACCAGCTCTTGGATGAACAGCCAGGGGATGCGGGTGACAAATTCACAGCTGGTGCCGGGGGTGGGGAGGATTACTATTTTTAGCACAACACTTTGAACAATTGTTTATTGTTTTATCTGTCGATTTCGATTCATCTTACTTGCTTTCCCAAATGTATTAGCATCTTTATGATTTACATAGATTAAGAGGGAGGGAGAAACGGGTGGAGTGAGGAAGTGGGGGTCACCTGAGACGCGTCATTCATTTTTTTCAGTCATTACATAAAGAACTACTCTATCTAGGAGTGTGACTTATACCACCCATATGGGTCTGTTTAGCAACACGTGACCAACTGGAACAGTCCAATAACAACGTTCGTAGTATTGAGCCGATCATGGTGTGGGCGATAGTGGTAGTAGGCTAAATACAATTATGCTATATTGTCTACCAATCCGAGCCCAGCAATAAAGACTGGCGTGACGTTGCGCAGCTATAATTAATTTAATACGAACACAACTATGGTGATGTCACGCGGCAAACTCTTTTAGGCAATAAAAAAAAAGACAAAGAAGTTCAGGATGTCCGACAGCCAAGATGAGGTCCTTCAGTTTGCACAATCAAACACTTGAGTACGGTTGCGCACTACATATCATGTGTCTTTCGCATTTGGTCTTGATAAAGAGAATGTCGAAACAATGTGCCAGTTCCACGTGATAAGTAACCAGTTGCTGAAATTCAGGAACTCGGTCGGCTGGCGAGTGGGAGATGAAAAGTGAGTCGGTGGTAATAGAAAGGAAAGGTATGAGATGGAAGGAATGATATGCAAATATGCGGGGCACCGTCATCGTCACCTACACAAACGGAAAAAAAAAAAAGGCATACTGCACAAAGCAATTCACTCTCTCCCCTATTTTTCGAACGCCAATATCACGCTAGTCGAGGCTCCCAAACGGTGGATACGACATGTACCTAATATTTCTCTGCTCGGCGACGGGCGTCATTCGAGGTTTCAGTTCTTGCGAAGGAAGGGTCTACAGCCTTGGGAAGTGAAGAGCCAAATCACTCGTGACTGTCCCTGTCCTGCGTCCTGTTCTGTGGCTTGCAAGCACGAACACCTTTCACACTCCCCCTCGCACAAATGGAGATCTTGCGCGACAACTTCTCTCGCCTTCTGCCAAAGGTCCAGGCCGCAGTAGACGAGGCCGAATTTATTGCCATAGACGCAGAGTTCAGTGGCCTGAATATGAACCCCCAACGTATGCGCGAGGCACAGCACGAGACCCTGTCGCAACGCTATGACGCCTGCCGCGCCGCTGCCCAGACCTTCGCTATTATCCAGTTCGGCCTCTGCACCTTCTCCTGGGACAGCAAAACCCATTGCTATGCCGCCAAGCCCTTCAATTTCTACGTCTTCCCCACCACCCTGGCCAGCCGCGCTCAGCTCGAGAGAACCTTTACCGTTCAGGCCTCCGCCTTCGATTTTCTGACCCGGCATTCGTTCGACTTTAACAAGGTGACAGTTTGAGTGAAACTCGGGTGATCCATGCATACTTACATGGGATCAATGTTTTTACAAGCTAGCGAACGCGTTTTTGTTTCTTATTTTGGCAGTGGATCTATCAAGGAATTCCCTACATGACGGTGGAAGAAGAGGAATCATACCGCGTTGAGCAGCTGCAGCGACTTAACGACGAGCTGCCAGACATTCGCGTGGACGAAAAGAGCCTCGAGTATATGCGCGACATGCGGTAAAACGAATTTCCAAGCATATTATGATTCCTATTTTGGCCCGTGACCCCCTTCCTGTCATTGACATTGCCTTCACTTTGACGTTGCAAGCAAGGCTGTCGACGAATGGCTTGCCGATCCAAATTCCGAGGCGGACTACGTTAATATTGTGACAAATAACGGCTATCAGCGTAGACTCGTTTATCAGGAATTGAGGAACAGGTAGGTTTTTAGAAGGGTTTGGGTTATACTCGTTGAAAATATTCGCGACTTTTTGTGAGGTTGACCGAATGACTCCATAGTTACAAGGGATTGACCGGCGACGGCCGACCCGGCTTCATCCACATCCGACGCATCAACGAGGAAGAGCGCGCGAAGAAGTACGAAGAAAAGAAGAGGGCCTACGACGTGAGTCACTACGCCACCTATTTATTTCGGTTTGAATTATTGGTCCTCCTATACATTGTTTTCAAGCAAACTCCGCTTTGCGCATCCGATCCCTAGGCTAGCATGGTAGAAGCCATCGGCTTCCGTAAGGTGATCGACATGATGTCGCAGTCGCGTAAACCCGTGCTTGGCCACAACATGCTACTGGACATCGCACACCTCGTGCAGCAGTTCGTGCAGCCGTTGCCGGACACCGTGGGAGAGTTCAAGACACTCGTACACAGGCTGTTTCCAACGTAAGTATCATGCATTGAACTTTTTTCGAGAGAGAGAGAGAGAGAGGGAACAACGGGGAAGGATTTTACCTAGGTCACTCAATGTGATTCTAATCCTCTTTGTTACCGTTTGCTTACAACGTCTGCTCGGTGCAGCCTTATCGATACCAAGTACATCTGTGCTGTCGCGCCGGAGCTGCAGGTAAACGAAAAGCTCGCGTGCGATCTCCATCTTTTTTTTTTTTTTTTTTTTCTTTTTTTTCCGATTTTTTGCTTTAATAAGGCTATTCCTCGTTATTTGCCCCTCTTTTCCTCTTGGCTAACAACTGCCTCTTTACAGAATTTGATTCCAATGTCGAGCCTTGATAGCCTCCGATTGAATACATCGCAGGAGCCTTTTGCAGATAATCCCAAAATTGGTGGGTGTCGATACCCGGTCTTCCGTCCGGTGCAGGATAAATCGCTTTGCGCTTCGTGTGACCATCTTGGTATTCATTGAACATTGGCCCTAACCGCCTTCATCTTCCACTTTCGCTGTCTTGTGATTCAACCTTTCATTACCAGAGACGCACTGGGAGCACCCTCGATACTTCAACGCTAAGGCGCACGAGGCTGGCTACGATGCGTATATGACAGGATTTGTGTTCCTTAGGTTAATTGCATTCCTTCGTGAGTAGTTGATCACGTAACATCGGAAATATTGTCATATGAGGGGGGATGCTGGTGTATTCTACATTTCGTCACACAATTCAACACGGTAATTATATATTGTACAAATCACGGCAGTCATGCAGCAAGCGAAAGCCAACGCGCCACCTTCGGATACGATCGAGATCGTCTTTGAAGAAGACAATCCTCTTTCCGCCTCATCCATCGCCGACCAGGTCACCACCCCTGCCACTCTTATTTCTGCATTCCCCGACAATCCCACTCCGCCTCCCTCCGCTGATGCTGATACAAACACAGACATCTCACACGAGCAAGTTACCACCGCCGCCCTCGAGCGCTGGGCCGCCGACACTGAGGAACCCATCCAAACGTGGGATTACAGCGAGGATAACGCCGTTGAACCACGCGATAGCGACGAGGATTGGAAATCGCACGCGAGCTCAGACATGGAAGAAGAGGAGCACAAGTTCCAGGAACCCCAGCCGGAGCCGTTGAGGCTGTATGTGAATCCGCCGGAGGAGGGTGGAGACGCGTGGCGGTTGCTAAGGGGGTTCGAGAATAAAGTGAACCTAGGGAGGGGTGTGGTGGCATACGTGGATTTTGTGGGCGAAGAAGGTAAAGTTTCGGGCTATGGTCGCCCCTGTTGGCTTGTTCGCCCCTGTTCGCTGATAAATTTACTCACTCTCCTCGCTTAATACCTCTCCAGTCGTCCCACCCCTCACCCATATCTTCCACCTCACCTCGCTCCCTGCGCGGACCAGACCCGCAGATCTTGTCACGATTTTCAAACGTTTCGGCAAGGTCTTCATTGACTGGCCGCAATCTGAAGACGCTTCCACGAGCAACGCCAAGCCCAAAGTTGACACGTGCTTTGTCGCCTTCGAGGACCTCAAGGCCTCGCCTGAGGAGGTGAAACAGTGGGTACGGGAGACGCTGTTGGTAGAGGGCCATGGGGCAGCGGCCGAGGGAATTGCATGGAAAGGGATGCAGATTGAGACAATGGTAGAGTATTTGAAGAGGACTGGCGGAGCGAATGTGGAAATGGAAATGGAGAATGGCAAGAAAGGGGATGGGATGAAGACGGATAAGGCTGTATAGATTGGGGCGCGTGTTTATATATGTGCTTTGCTATGATTGGTTAGACCCGGCTTCCGCCTGTCGGCGGTTCTGAGTGCGGTTCACCTGTCAATGTATTTCAGAACATTGTGCATACATTTGATTGCACACTACCATATCATTCAAATCATGTCCCATTGTCGAACACACACAATACCATCAAAATAGGGATTTTTGTGCATGGTTTATTCTCACTTAGCTGTTGGCGTGTCTGTGTAGGTAAAGAGGATTGGTCTACAACAAGAATTCAGATTCGTTGCTCGCAAGATAAATAAATTTTATAAAGTCATTGTAATTTTATGAAGCCTATGTAACCTAATGTGATACGGATGTGAATTATTATAATTTACATCCGATACCACTGCGGGTATTTTGCGTAATCCGGAAAATTGCCAAAGGTAAACCACGGCGACTTTCCTCAACCAGACCAATGCCAAATGTAGTCGGATGCCCATTCTCATAAATATTATTAACAACAAAAAAAGAAAGAGGGTTCAGTAAAGAAAATGATGGCAACAGGTGCATGTTATAAACAGAAACCGAATAACGTACCAATAGGAGATAAATAATATGGATGGGGGGTAACTCTCAATCATCACTAGACAGGCAAAGCACCGCTAGGCGCATCATGTGTTGAACTGTCCAAGTAAACCCACTGGCTTTACCTATTACCATGCACGCGTTAAGGCGGAGCTAACGGATCTGACCGCGTTCTTCTCACAAAGGGTACGACGGGAATCCGCAGTAACAGCCATGACGGAAAGGCATCGCGCGTTGAGGCAGGCGCCTGACCACATGGTTTACCAATGGTGCCAACTTCCTCGAACGTTGTTGAAACGTCCAGTAGCAAGGCTGTCCCATGGATGCTCCGTAGTTCAGGAAGATTTTCGCGTAGAAAAGTGGCAAGCATGGAGACCGGATGTAATCCGAAATCCGAAGGCTTGCGGAAGTTGGAAGGTGAAAGAGATGGAACGTTTTTGTTTCTGATGTTGAATACATTCTGACGGTATTTTTCGTATTTTTCGTATTTTTGTACTCTTCTCTCACACCAACAATGCCCAAGACACTGGCGACTATAAGGATCCGACGAAAGACCTTTGTAGGCAAAAATATAAAACCCATAACATTTCCATATTTCTAGCAAATTCCTCAATAGGTGAAGGCTGGTACACTTCAATTTTGCAAAAGGTTGCAAACGATCCTGCGGCAAAGAATAGACTAAAGGAATTCAAGGTAAAAGATAGCAATGTTGAACTTGAGTTGTTTTATATGCATATTTGCTTATCATTCCATTGTACATGTAAAGCTTTGGTTAAGCTCAGACTGAAACATTTGAAAGACCAATCTACTCAGACACTGTGCTGTAAGTAGTACTGCCTGATGTTATTTTCATTGTTTTAGAACTGATACACAATCATCTGGGAATTATTTAGACCAGAGTCTGTGTAGCATGAAGCAGAGTCATCTTTTGCTATACTAAAGACAGTGTTGTCTGCAAAGCACCTTTCACCAGTAACATTCAGGTGACATAAGACTCAGACAATACTTTTCACAATGTTTTTAGTAAAAGGAGACTATCAACATAGATAGCAATGAATGTACTAGTGAGTATGTTGGCCAGGGGGACAGCAGTACTTTCAACTGGCAGCATGTAGGGAGGAGGCAGAGAGATGTTTTGGAGATGCCAGAGTCTTCTATGGTTGACTATAGCATTGGTAGTAGAGGGAGGAGTAGATTGAGACAACAAGGAGGGGGGAGGATGACCTTTGCTGATAAGGTTAAGATGGGGAGAATGATATTTGGTCTGGATAGTTGGTTAGGACTGAGGAAGATATCAATAGCTTTAGGTGGAGGACAGAGAGGGGCCCCCATGAGAGGGTCAGGCAGTAGGAGAGAGGGAGTAGGGGCTGGAGATATGACTGCTGATAGAGCTGTGGCTGGGAATCTAAAAAAAAATCCAGATGTGATGGTTGTTGGCAGATCAGAACAGAGAGAGGGCATGAGGCCCAGGGATCTGGCAGATGGTATGACTGGCATAGTATTAGCACTATTATTCAAAAAGTCAAGATCAGAATTCACTATCATATTGTACTTCCAAGACTTAGCAGTGACTGCAAGGGGCTGGTGGTATAGAAGATAAAAGGAGGCAGCTTCAGTGAAGTTCTTGAAGGGGAAAGAAGGGGTTGAAATTGGATTTAAGAAAGAGGTATCAATGTTGGAGGCCATAGAGAAGAGGATAATTATGGATAGAGTAGTGGTTCTTATGGTTAGGTATATATGCTGGGACCCCCAAGTAGTGCAGTTGATAGTGTTAGATCTTCCTATGGTATTGAGAGAGAGGGCTAGAGAGCTGATTGTGGAGACAGTCAAAGAGTATAAGAAGATTGTAGATATCAGGTTCAGAGTCTGGGAGGGTACTGAACTCCAGACAGGAGATATCAATATCAGGGTGAGGTTGACTAGAAGAGAGAATATAGAGAAGATGAGGGACTGGCCAGCAACTCTTAAGTAGGGCCTGGTTGAATACAAGGTCTCGAGGATAAAAGAGATATCAGAGAAAGAAAAGGACTTACTGAAGGCTCTTAAGAATCTGGCAGGAGCAGTAGAGAGGAGAACATTGGCTTGAAAGGAGTATGAAGCCAAGATGGTGGTGGAGATTATGAATGATAAGAGAATCAGAATGGACTAGGTGGTCTGGGAGAAGATGCAGGAGAGGTAAATCCAGAAAGAGCTGTTGGAGAAGTTGAGAGGGAGTATAGCAGGTAGCAGTGCAGGAGAAGGAGATATCAGACTGATGGAGAATGCTTGGACAGAATAGTCCAGAATATGGCCTAGAGCAGATTGAGTGAGGAGGGACTGGGTGGCATAGTAGAGGATACTGAAATAGATGAGGAAGTCTACTCTCAGTATGGTGTCCCAAGTAGAGCAGATGGTGAGAAAGAACTACTGGATATATTGAAGGAGGAGTGGGATGAGTCAGGAAGGAGGAGCACCTTGGTGGATCCTGTGGTAGAGGTCAAAGAAGTTGCCCAGAGTATTACTGAGATAGTAGATAAACAAGAGAAGTTGTTAAGGTGGGAGGGGTTGTTGGGAGATGTGCTGACTAGATGGTGGGTTGGTTGGGGTCCCCAGGGTGGGCAATGTTACTATCTGGTGGAAGGGATCTATAAATAAAGTGGTGGGCAGGTAGTGATAGTATCTGACAAAGTGATCTTTTATTGAGAGAGAGTGGGGGGGGGG
>RBNI01002233.1:0-19183 GCA_003990745.1 Jimgerdemannia flammicorona | reverse complement strand
GAGTAGTGCCTTCAATAATTTGGCGGGCAGCTTCATCTAACTCCATGTCTTGATCAATCTCCTCGGGTTGGGTCTTGCTTTGAATGGTGACAGCTGGGGTCTTCTTTGGTCTTCCAACTGGCTTGCTGTTGCTCTTCTTGTCATAGGGCTTGGACCAGGTTCTGGTACCTTCAGTAGCAGGGTAGAATTCGAGCTCCTCGTAGTATTCTTCATCATCAGTGTCACCAATCTCCTTGATGACTACTGCATTGATTTGTTCTCTAGTTCTGCTAGCATTGCTTAGTTGGGCTTTGCGTCTCATTTCGGTCATGCAATTCTTTGCATAGTGGCCTTCTTCTTCACATCTGAAGCATGTGATGTTATTGCATTCTTCTGTAGCAGCTGCAAATCTCTGTACTGGTCTCCTGTTGGTGCTTCAGACTTCTCTAACAACATCACCAAGGTGTGCAGTCATCTCGGCAAACTGCTTGGCGAGTTCTTCTACTGGATCAGCTTTGGCTATCTTAGGAGTAGGTGTGGTTGGTTGTCTATTCACAACTGTAGCAGGTAAGATACTAGTTGGCTTTGATGGCTCCATCTTGATGCCAGTTATTTTCTCCATTGAGTGTTTGGCAGGGTGTCTGACAGTCCAATATCTCTATGCAAAGACCACTTTCTGATCAAGGGTCAGTGCAGCTGGGGTAGATCGGATTGCTAGGGCAATTTCGGGGTGAACTCCTTTGAGGAAGGTTGAATCTGCTATTTGTTCCTTGAGGCGGTCATCATAGCTAGCCAAGACAATCTGGTGGCAGATTCGGGTATAGAATGAGTTGGGATCTTCACTAAGTCCCTGGCAGATAGTATTGAGTTGATCCTTGAGAGCTTGCTTGATCTCTTCGGTATAATATGTTATTCTGAGGAAGTCCTTCATGTTGCCAAGTTTAACTGCATCAGCACCAGCAATGGTGGCTGCATTAAACTTATCTCTGGTAGGTCCTCTGAGGCTGACTGGTAGAAGGGCCAATTGAGCATCCACACCAAGGGCTTGTATGGCGGCGAATTGTTCAAAGTCTTCAATGAAGGTCAGGATTGACTCTTCAGTAGTATATTCATAGAATATAGGGGGATGCATTTCCATTTTGTCTTGAATTCTTGCAGAGGTGACTCTTGTAGTCAGAGTAGTTGTTGTGGGGGTTGTTCATTTTTCAGCTTAAAAGTGAGGGATTCATCTTGAATCACCAGTCAATGGGCACCAAGTTGTCATGTAGTGGTCGCTGAGTCCTTCAAATACGCCAGATTCTCTTCAAGGTGTATCTCTTAGACTAACTCAAGTTGTTATAAGCAAGTTCTTATTGGAGTACCTTCCCAAGATCTTATAGTCCTCAAACTTCTTATCTTTAACTGTCTTGTTATCTCTTAGATTGCTTGCAAGGAAGTGTGTATATTGCACTGAGAGGAACTGACTTTATTTCAGAGGAAATAAGAGGGGTATTTATACAAAATATAATTCAATGGTTGCTAAGATATAAAGCTAAATATAAATTCCAATAACTAAAACTACTAAGTTCCAAGGCTGGCATTATTTGGTATTATAACAAAATGCTGGTGCTGGCATTATCTAGTATTATATGAGAATACCAGTGCTGGAACAATTTCGCATCACCTCAGAATGCCGGTGCTGGAATTATCTGGTGTTACAAAGAACTTAGAGCAGAAAGTTCAGGACTAGGGGGGCTTCATCATCATCATCATCATCATCACTGAAGGAGATGAGATCTGTGAATTCGTCATGCAGGTCGCGCGTTTCATGTACTTTGCATGCTTCGGGTATGTTGCACGTCTTGCGTATGTTGAAGTCACACGGGATGACGTCATCGATGACGTCATCATGTTCGACAGTGGCTGGAAAATCAGGAATAAGATCTGGAGCTCTCCAGTCTATGAGGTTCTCTTCCACAAAATAGGGGACAAATGTGGGGTCTTGGGGGGATCTAACCCAGATACTTGGGTCTTGGAATACTGAGATCAATCCTTGCAGGAATTGGTCTGGGTTGTCCTGAAGGATAGGGTGCCAGAAGTCTTCTACTTCTTCGCTGTTGAGGGTGATAGTGGACTGGGCTTCTGTGGCCACCCTGGCTTCTAGTGCATTGATATGGTGAGATGACAGATCTCTGAAATCTGAGACTCTAACATACTCCAAGTTGGGGATCGACTATAGTGCATGCCTGAAGATCTGATGGATCTTCTTAGCTGTCCTCGTTTCGCGTATATCCATGGGGGTAGCATCTCGTAGCTCTTGGGTGCTGGCCTGTGGGAACTCCTGGCAGAGGAGGTTTCCTATTTCATACTCCTGCCACATTTGGAGGCATTCGGTAGCAATGGTGATCCTTGTTTCCATTTCACGGCAGTAGAGGATAAAGTGATAGGGGTCTGCAGTATCCAGGTAGACACTAGGAGTCCTTGTTGAGCAGGTCCTCATGGCTCTTCTGATGTCTTGGAACATCCTTTCTTCGACTGAGGTACCTTGGTGGTTCCTTGACCTTGAGGTTTGGCAGGCAGCAGGCATTTCATTTGTGGTAAGTCTTTGAGCTATTTTGGGATTGGTGGTTGGTTGCTGCTATTGCGGTTCCTTGATCCTTCTTTTATATTCTTCAGGATGCTTGTGCTGTGGTCACAATGACTCACAGTTGATCATTATTGCTCATCTTGTATGCCGTATGATCTTCTTGTGCTCCGATCTGGTGGCTTTGCAAGGAAAGGCTGTCTCCTGTGCTGATGTCATCATTCTGGGGTCACCGTTACAGTGCAAACAAATTCAGAGTTGTTTATATTAAGCATGCTCAATCACCGAAATTCGTGCGTAAATGTTGGGTCTGCACATAATAGTGGCGAAGAAATACACTGTGCTGCGGAACCATCGTGAGGGTAGCGGGGCACAGGGTGTTTGTTTACGTGCCTACCGATTCCAGTGTGCTATTTATGTGGGAGCGCGATTGAGAGTGTGAAGGTGTGATTGCTCTTCGGCAGATCAGAATTTGTCGCATGTCTCTTTATCGCAAACAATAAATGAAAATTTCAGCTTAGTAATATATATATATATAATTGGTCGTGACAAAAAATGGTGCGATAGAGCCTACATTCCGATTATCGCAACAGCAGGGGAGAACAATATACCCGCTGCGCAATATTCGACTGCGCTTTTCCATTATAGATTGCATAGTTTGTCCCCTTGAAGGATCGATACCGATTTTTCGACCCGTGGAAAACAAAACAAACAAACAAAACGCCATGTAAATACCACAATGGTGACAGTTTTTTATTCACCGGGGAGCTGGACACCCATTCACTATGAATGTCTTGGTTGTCATTCATAATTTGTGCTCGGACGCCAGAAAGGAACCAAAGCTCCCGATTATTTATTCAAGCGTATTTATGTTATTAATCATATGTATTGTAAGCATTGGATTGCGAACGCTTCACCTTTATGTCATAATTATACAGAGTCATAAACGTATCGAAAATGTCACTCCCCCAAATTTTCGTTGCTGGCAGGTTGTGACTTGAAGCTAACTCCGATGGCCGGGTTACAAAACAAGTTGTCTGTGGCGTCGACCGTGCGTTAAAATGTCTCCATTCGCCTGAAGATCTCCAAACCTCGCACTTTGTCAAAGGAAATCGATCCGTACACAACCTAGGCCATGACTCAGACTCAGTTGGCCCCCACTGCAGTTTCTTTGGTCAAAAGTAAGGAACCCTCAGTCCGTTTTGTGTTGGGCACGAACGAGAAAATGTGAAATAGTGGCAAGAAACTCAAGCTAACCCGTCTTCGTCCATATTCTCGAAAATGCAGAGGAGGACAGTTACCTGGACCATATCCTCGCCCACGCCAAACGCAACAACCCGGAGTCAATCATCAAGGAGACACACAAGTTCGCGATCGAGCGGTACTGGCTCATGAACGTGGGGCCCGAGAAGAGCCCGCTAGTTGAACAAGTTCTGCTGGAGAAGAGGCCCAAGGTGGGGCGTCAACGTCGCTATTTGCCTCTCGAATTGTCGCACTGACTAATAGCTGTTCACTATTCGATGTAGGTCGCCATTGAGATTGGGTGCTACCTTGGGTATAGCGCCATCCGGTTTGCTGCGTATATCAGAGATACCCTCGGTATCCAGGACGTGAAATATTATTCATTTGAAATCTCGGAATACCATGCGAATATTGCTAGGAAGGTTGGTATCGTGGATACTTTGCATCCAGCTTGTCAGCTATTGTCGGTTTAACACATAAATTTTATTCGTGCAGGTTATTGACTTTGCTGGCCTTTCTCATATTATCACGGTAATAATTGTTTTAACCCACGAATTATAGTCATTTGAATGTTCTCTCTTTTTTTTTTTTTTTTTTTTTTTTTTTTTTTTTTTTTATATCTAATTATAAAATTCACCTGACTCACTGATAGGTCATCACGGGTCCATTTAACGAGTCCCTCGAGCGCCTTCTATCCAATCACAATTTGCTAAGCAAAGTTGACTTCGTCTTCATCGATCACCATAAAGAATTGTACAAGCAGGACCTCCAACTACTGGAGAAAAGCGGGTTATTTCACACTGTCTGTAACCTTTTCCGAACGCTGTTTTACATGCCATTCTCCGAATTCCCACGCTTGTTATGTCCTAACCGCCTTGCCTTGTATCCAGGGCACAACCATTGTGGCGGATAACGTCATCAAACCCGGAGCGCCGGTTTATCTCGAGTACGTTCGCTCCGATCCCACAAAGTATCAGACGCGGTTCGTCGAAGGATGGCTCGAGTACTACGAGGGCGTGATTCGGGACGGTTTGGAAGTCAGCGTTTGGCTCAAATAAGGCGATCGAGTAGGGAAGAGATGTTGGATGGATGTTGGAGGAACTGGCAAATATGTAAATGGTTTATCTCATTCTTTTATTAACAAGTTTATACCCCACCCCATCCTTTGGCATCGTGGTATCGCCTCACCTGGCTAGCGCGATAAATTGTGGCGTGGGTTTGTAGCAGAGGTCTGGGGTTGTATAACACAATACTCCCAGATAAGTTACCATATGGGATTTCAAAACGTTTACCTTAAAGACGTGGCTTTGCGTTTATCCAGATCTTACAGTGCGGGACATCTAGTCACGACAAAATTTTTGAAAGAATAGAACTTCAGAACAAAAAATGGTATTTGCAAAATTTCTTTGTAACTTTGTTCTATAATCCTTTTTCTAAAAGTTATGATTTTCTTTTTTTATTTAAGCATTTGGATGTAATGTTCTATTCTTTTAAAGTTAGTCACTTTTCATATATACAGGAGGAAATTGAGAATCAAAGAAAAGCAGTTACTATAAGAAACTTAAATATGAAAATGTCAATATCTTGATAAATATATATTCAAATTCAACATAATTTTACAAGTCTATTTACCTTTAGTATGTAAAGTTCTGTACCAAATTATAGCAAATTCTCAGATATTTTTGCCAAGATAATGAAGATTTTCAGATGATAGAAGATTTTAGTGAAAATAGTAATAAAGATGACAGTAAAGGAGTTCTCTGAAGAGAACTTCAGTAAAGATGGCAAAGGAGATATTGGTGAAGATGGTGGGGATCTTGAAGGAGATCTTAGTGACAATGGTGAAGGATCTTAGTAAAAACAATAAAGGAAATTATAGTGAAGATAATAGAGATAGTAAAGGAGATCTTAGTAAAGATGATAAAGAGGATCTAGGTAAAGATAGTGAAGAGGATCTCAGTGAAGATGGCAAAAAAAATCTTTAAGAGATCTTAGTAAAGATAGCAAAGGAGATCTTAGTAATATCAGTAAAGAGTTTTTCAAAAGAGACCTCAGTGAAGATAGTAAAGAAAATCTTGATAAGATAACAAAAAAAGACAACAAAGGTAATCTCAGTAAAGATGATGAAGAGAATCTCAAAGAGAATCTTGAAGGAAATCTCAAAGGGAATCTTGAAGGGAATCTCAAAGAGATCTTAGTAAAGATAGTAAAGGAGATCTCAGTAATATTGACAAAGGGGTTAAAAGATCTCAGTAAAGATGATAAAGGTAATCTTAGTAAAGATGACAAAGGAAATCTCAGTGAAGATGGCAAAGAAAGATAATAAAGAAGATCTCAGTGAAGATGATAAAGAGAATCTCAAAGGAAATCTCAAAGAGATCTTAGTAAAGATAGTGAAGGAGATCTTAGTAATATTAGTAAAGAGGTTAGAAGATCTTAATGAAGATAGTGAAAGTGATCTCAGTAAAGATAGTAATGGGAATCTCAGTGAAGATAGTAAAGGAAGATGATGAAGAAAGATGACAAAGAAGATCTCAGTAAAGATAATGAAGAGAATCTTAAAGAAATCTTGATAAAAATAGTGAAGGAGATTTCAGTGAAGATAATAAAAATGATCTCAGTGAAGATAGTAATAGAAATCTCAATAAAGATAATAAAGAGGTTCTCAAAGGATATCTCAGTAAAAATAACAAAAGAGATGGTAAAGGGATCTCAGTGAAAATAGTAGTGAAGATAGTAAAGAAGAAAATTTTGGTAAAAATAACAAAGAAAGGAATCTTAATAAAAATAGTAAAGTAAAGATAGTAAAGAAGATCTTGATAATCTTTCTAATTATTATATTCTCAATTCAAAGAAATTTGTCTATATAATTTATACTTCTTCATCTACTTCTCTACTTTAAGTCTAGTAAGTTCTAATATATAAGTATCTATATATCTAAAAGTCTTTCTTACAAATTTCTGAATAAGATTAAGCTTTATTGAATCTAGAGCTATAGGTATTATTTCTTAAAGACTTTTGAAAGTATAATTATAATATTTTCTAGTATATTACTTTGCTCTTCTCTAATAAATCTCAATAAAGTTGAGTTCACAGTAAAATTTTGGATAAAAGATAATGTTTTGATTCTCTTTTGCAATCTTCTCTAATAAAGATTTTTGAGCTATAAAATCAGGCTATAGCTTCAAAATTTATTAAGTATAGTATCTTAGCTGTGTAAAATCTTTAGTAGCAATTATTTTACAGTTTCACAAGTCTTCAACAGATCTTCTTGCCAAAGATTTCTTTTGTTTTATATCTTTAGCTTATTCTCTCAGTTTATTATCAAAATAATCATCAGAAAATATCATTATTTGTTTTATACTATTAAAAATAGTATCTCTTAATAGTACTTACTTTTTATTAGGATTAAGATTTATACTGCTCATCTATAATATATTATCAGTAAAATAACTATAATTAGATGAGTTATCAAATATCCATAGAGCATCATAATTAGGAAACTTTTCTTGATAAATTACTATAGCTTTCTTGAATTATTTAGTAATATCTACACCAGTCTAGTAGTTATTATGATTTTTTCTAGAACAGATTGTTTCTTTAGCTTTTAATATTGTACTATCTTTGCAAATATATATATCTCAATAGTCTATCAACTTCTGAAATAAATTTACTGACCATAATAGATCTTTCTCTATCTTTCTTTCTCAGTAGCATTTCTCCAGTTAAATACCAGATCATATTCTGAGAATCATTTGAGTAAAAAATACTCTTATTATAAGTATAAAATACTAATAGACATTCATTATTAGATAGAGTAAGAATTTTAAGATTGAAAGATAATAGCAAAGTCTCCAAAAATAATAAGCTTTTGAAGATGATTTCAAAGCCTCTAAAGTTTCTAAAGATAAAGCCATTGACAATAATATAGAAATTTATAATGAAGCCCTCAAAGATAATGAAAATACCCTTAAAGATAATGAAGCTCCTGATGAAACCTTTGATGATAATATAGATAATGATGTGAGAATTCATAATAAAACTCCTGAAGATAATGCTGAGGCCTCTAAGGATGATGATGAAGCCTCCAAGAATAATGGTGAAGTCTTCAAGAATGATGGCAAGACTGATTTCAATAATAATATATATTATAAAGCCTTTGATGACAATGTGGACAAAAAAGTCCCTGAGGATAATAATAAGGCTGATTTTGATAACAATATATACTATAAAGCCCTTGATGATAATATAGACAACAAAGTCTCTAAGGATAATAATAAGACTGATTTTGATGGTAATATATACTGTGAAGTTTTTAATAACAATACAGACAATAAAGTTCTTAAAGATAATGATGAGGTCCCTAAGAATGATGATGAGACTAATTTTATTAGTAATGTATACTGTAAAGCCTTCAATGATAATATAGATAATGAAGTCTTTAAAGATAACAATAAGGCTCTAGGATAATAGTAAGACTGATTTTGATAGCAATATATATACTATGAAGCCTTCAATAATAATATAGATAATGAAGCCTCTGAAGATAATAATAAGGCTAATTTCAATAATAATATATATGGTGAAGTCTTTGATAACAATATAGACAATAATGTGAGAATTTATAATAAAACTCCTAAAGATAATAGTGAGGCCCTTGAGAATGATGGCCAAGCTACCTTTGATGATAATATAGATAATAATATGGAAATTTATAATGAAGCCTCTAGAAATAATGATGAGGCTCTCAAGGATGATGATAAAGCTCCTAAGAATAGTAATGAGATTGATTCTGATGATAATATATATAGTAAAACCTTTGATAAGAAAATTTATAATAAAGTCTCCAAAAATAATGATAAGACCTTAAAGAATAATAATAAAGCCCTTAAGAATGATAACAAGGCTAATGAGACCTTTGATAACAATGCAGAAATTTATAATGAAGCCTCTGATATCTCTGAAAATAAAGTAGAATCTGTCTAAATCATACATCTCTTATATATCTTCATTTGCTTCAAAAATTTCTAGCAATATATAATAATATCTTCTCTCTTATAATTATTAAAATATATTTCTTTTTTTGTTTCTAAGTGAGTCCATCTAAGAGCTAGTAGCTATCTAGATACAGTCTTCTCACTGATATATTTCTTCTTATTTAAAATACTAATATTTAGAAAAATAACTTCATTAATATATTTTTGAAGAGTTTGAGAAGTAATATTAAACTTATGAGTATATAATTAAGAACTAATAGTCAAATAAATATTATTTTTAGTTAATAGATTTTTTATCTTTAGGTGCTTTCCTCTATATAATAATCTAATTTTTATATCAGCTTTTCACTCTTTAGTCTAACTTATAAGATAGTATATCTAGTATTTTATTTTATTATTAACAGTAGCAACTTATAAATTTGTATTGCTTTTTGTTATTTCTGTTTGATATAGATATAAATATTGAAGAATCGCTTATAGTTTGACTTCTTTTTTAGTACTGATAGATTTTATATTACTATCAACTTTTAACTTTTTATCAGATATAGTATCTTCAGTATCCCCAGTATTCTCAATATCAATAATTTCAGCAATAGTAGTTTTTTGAAAGAATGAAGTAATGTTCTGAGCCCCTATAATAGCTACTTTTAATTTTTTTATTTTTGCTTTCTGGTAATATTTTTGATATCTGAGATGAATTAGTATAATATATATAGATGAGATTTTCATTTAGATTTAACAAAATTTATCTTAGTCAAAAGTTCTTTTTATTCAAACTTTTAAATATCTTCCTTATCTGACTTATTAGTTTTACTTTTAGCAAAGATCTCTTTTTACTCTTTAATAACTTTAGTTACTTCATTCTTTATTTCTATTTGAAGTATTTTGTTGTAAGCTTTTTTGGTCTTTGCAATATCCACAATTTACTATTTTCTTTTTGATAGTAGCATATTGATATATCAGTTAGTGGTGAGGATATTAGTGATCTCAGTAAAGATAGTAAATGGTAAAGAGGATCTTGACAAAGGAAATTATAGTAAAGATAAAGAGAGATCTTAGCAAAGATAGCAAACTAAGATCTCAGTAAAGATAGTGAATGATAAAGAGGATCTTGGCTAAGAAAAGCATGGTAAAGATAAAGGAGAATCTTAATAAAGATAGTGAAGAGAGATCTCAGTAAAGATAGTGAATAGCAAAGAGGATCTTAGTAAAGAAAATTATAGTAAAGAAAGATCTCAATAAAAATAGCAAAGAGAGATCTCAGTAAAGATAGAGAATTAGTAAAGATGACAAAGAGGATCTCAGTGAAAATAGTGAATTAGTGAAGATGACAAAGAGGATCTCAGTAAAGATGATAAATTGGTAAAAATGATAAAGAGGATCTCAGTGAAGAGGCTCTCTGTAAAAATGGTGAAGGGAATCACAGTGAGGATCTCAGTGAAGATAGTGAATTGGTAAAGATAGCAAAGAGGATCTCAGTGAAGATGGTGAGAGGAGAATCTTGATAAAGATAGTAAAGAGAAGATAGTGATGAAGAGGTTAAAGATAGTGAAGAGAAGATAGCAAAGGGCAAAAGAAAGATGAAAAATAGGTAATCTCAGCAACATAATATAGGCAAGAGAATTGGATAATGTTGGTGATGAGGATGCTGACAGAACGTGACTGCTCTTTTCGAAATCGAGAAAATTTAAGGTTTATGTCGGGACTAGATGACGTTTGAAACTAATTTCAAAGTTGCCGCTTTGTGTAACCAGTGGCGGTTTGCGCCATACGTCTGGTAAGGCTCGGGGACTTTGGCCGATAATAGAGGTAAGCGGTCATAAATGTAAGTGGTTAGTGTCGGGATTTTGGCCGATCATAGAGGTAAGCCGGTATTCCGAGCAATTGGTTTATTTTTGGTATGAGGCATTTGCTCTAAACGTGGCTAAGATATCGTCACAATGCCAGGACTGCATTACTTCTGATTCCTCTATGCAACATTTCACCTGCTATAACGTACCCTTGCGGTCACCGATCTCTTTTTCAACTTCAACTTACCGCCACGCTTATTTCCTAAAAAAAAAAAAAAAAAAAAAAAAAAAAAAAAAAAAAAAAAAAAAAAAAAAAAAAAAAAAAAAAAAAAAAAAAAAAAAAAAAAAAAAAAAAAAAAAAACATTGATACAATAGCAATCACGTTTCAATTGACTTGGCAACAGCAGCTGATGTACCCTGATACTTAAAGCTCTCCATGAGTTAATTATTAATGCATCCTCGGGGAAATATTCAGCAGTAAAAAATCGAGAGCGGGCTGATGTACCCGCTCTCCATAAGTTAATTATTAATGCATCGTCGGGGAAAATATCCAGCAGTAGAAAATCGAGTGCGGAACAGAATGTTCCGCAGGTCACCATACCCGAGAAGGTGAAGCAGCAAAGTTGACCAGCCACGACCCTTTGCACATGAGCCTAACTTTATCGAATAGGATTGGGATAGGCTGCAAGAGATAAAGCATCGACTGCGCTCCAGTCAGGAGAGGCTGACACAGCCACCATTGATCGTTCCAAATGAGGGGTGGGCTGTATAGACCTTTCCATATGTGATAAAGCTGATGCAACATTAAAGAGCCAGGCATTCCTTTGGTTGCCACAAAATAGTTCTTTTCAAACCTCTCTCGCAATAACTCAAACCATAGCTCATAACAATATGAATGTGTACGAGTTTACCGCCTTTGACTGGGCATGTGCTCATAAAGCCCTCCGCAGAGGGTTTGATATTGTTATCAAGGTATGTATGGCAAGGTTCTGATGCGATGGATGTATTATTCATAAGACAAGCTATCAATAATCCACAAAATGTAAATGCTCCTGATTTCAGAATGCCAGCGTAGTGACGGTGGACAAGCTCCCTGATTTTTTGGGGATATTGTCACGCTTTGATGGAAGTAATCTGAGATTATTAACCAAACAATGTTGCGAATCAGAAATAGTTTCCGTTAGTTTATTACATAACACACTCTATCTACACTTCAACTCCCAAAATTGTATGACCAACCTCAGACTCTTGACGGTCATCACCACATCGAAGACGACGTCATCTTTCCGTTCTTCGCTTCGAAGGTGGACATTACCCCTGGGAATCCGACCACATTGAACTCACCAAACGCATTAACGAGATCAACGCAATTATTGCCGGCTATACCTCCGATCCGACGACTTACGACGCGTCGGCTTTCGAAGCGCTTTTCGTATCTTTGAAGGATACATCTTGATGCGGAAGAAAACGCGGTAACAGCGAATTTTATGGAGGAGAATTACGATACAGAGAAAGTGGCCCAATATCGTGGAGTATAGTAAGAAGCACGAGGACCCGGCGGTGGTTGTGGTATTCTTTATGATGCATATGGCTCCGGAGGATAGGCCGTGGCCAAATATTCCGTGGCCCTTGAGTAAAATCGTTGTGCCATATTTTATATATTCGAAGCGTAAGAGGTACGTTGGCTTTATACTATTTTCGGCGTTTTTTTTTTTTTTTTTGAAACTAAAACTATGCCTATTCCAATTGAAGCTGGTGGACTTACTGCCCTTACAGCATTTTATCGGTTTACATCGTTGAAAAACCTAGCGTATATTGCCGTCTTATTTATATGTGTTGCAACTGTTAGTTAACTCCATCTATACATCATATACATTAAATGACGATATTTGAAGTCGTATGATTCTCGTTTTTTGATGGAACATTTCGTTCGATATCTGAAAATTAATTCGGAATTGTTTATATTAAATATGTTTAACCACTGAAATTCGTGGGGTCTGCATATAATTAATAGTGTGCTGTGGTGGCTGTGCGGAGCCGTAATTTCATCGTGGGCGCAGTACGTGTCTAGCTGCAGTGTGCTCTGATAAGCGGACGTTTATGTGGGGAAGGCGATGCCGAATCCGTTGTCTCGAATGTTTGAGAGTACGAGGGTGTGGTTGCTCGCTTTCTCTTTCGTTCCTTTCCCTCGGCAGGTCGTGGACGTCCAGAATTTGGCACATGTCTTTTTGGCAAACGGTAAGTGAAAAAAAAAAAAATTGTCGTGATGTAGAATAGAGCTTGCCATGAGGCTGACTATATATTCCCTCTGTCGGGCTTTTTTCGCTCTTCCACCTGAAGCGACGAAAATGACACGAACCGCGGCTGATAGTTTTGTCAACCTGAGGGATCGATATCGTTTTTTTGACGGAAAAACCAGTAATGTAAATACCACAGTGGTCTCGGCATAAATTTGTGACGGGATGCCAGAAAGGAAACAAAGGCCCACACAGCCAGGTACATTTACACTCCGGATTATTGATTCAAGTGTATTTATTTCATTGATCATATGTGGTATAAGCATTGTATTACAAACGCTTCATGTTTACGTCATACAGAATCATAAAATATCGAAACCCCCCCCAAAAAAAAAACATATCGAGTCAAATGAAACATTTCCGTCCAAACAAATCTGTGATGATCCAAAGGATGAAATATATAAGAGCCAGAATCAGAAAAATTGATTTACTTCGGTGATAATAACACATTTCGGTTCGAGAGAAGTAAATATGTGAGCGTGTGGGTACGTGTGATTGGAAACATGGCGAAGAGCCAAGCTTATAAATATTCAGATACCCGCAATGCCGAACAGGAATAGGATGGGAAGGAGATGAGGGACCAAAAGCTCCTACGAGGGATGCACGCATGAACAAAACGGGATGAATGCACATAATAAAGTTAAATTCGGTCTTGAATCTATCAATGTCTTTGTACAATTCTGCACAACGGACAAGCTGGAACGAGGATAGTATGTACATGAGAATCCAGCGGGAAAGAAAAAAGAGGAACATCCGATGCCAGAAGTAAAGGAATATGTGCTCGATGGTCTATAAATATTTACGAGAACTCAGGTCGGCGTTCACCTATCTTACTAAAACGGCCACCTGTCACATATTTGGCACCTCGTTATCTTCCTCGTCACTTGCCTCCGTCCCAGCGGCTTCACTGTCATTCGCTACAAACCCTGTCCCACAATCCGGTACGACTTGCGGGCCTTCTACCGCTCCACACCGCTCCCACCACCCCCGAAGCTCGACATCCGAGTGGACCGCGAGATCGTAGTCGAGAAAGTGCAAGAACTCGAGTTCCATACGGGTGAGCTCCTGCGGCGTGGTCCGCGGGAGGAGCGTCGCAAAGTACGGGGTCGTGCTTGTTAGGATGTGTGAAGGAGTGTGGAGATACTGCGCCGGGCGTGGTTGTGGCTGGGGAAGCGGTGACGATGGGGTTTGGACGTACGTCGGGGTCGTGGGCGGGGAATCGGGGGCTTGTTGGTTTGATTGGGGCATAATTTTGGTGACGAGCGGTGGTAGGTGATGCGATCGAGAGGACGCGAGAGGAATTTTGATGGTGAAGCGAAGTTGGGGGTGATCCGACCGAGTAGGTGTCGTTGGGGGGCTGGATGGCGTGGGTTGCTGGCGTGGCAAAAAACTTTCGTTTCTCGGTATATTTATGCTTGTAGGGGGAAGTGGCGAGGAACTAGGAAAATTCAAGTTCCTTGGTAGCGACGAAGTGGCTATAACTGTTCCCAGGGTAGAATGAATGTATTTGGCGGCGATGATGTAGGCCATAAGGAACAGTCTCTGGGTTGAACCACTTTGAGCTACTGCCGCTGGATGCTTCTATTTAATAAACAGATGACGTCAGTTCTGAACAAACCTGATCAACAACACACTGGCACTCCGGACGTGTTTATTTCGTTGCTCACCTTCCTCAGTCTGTCAATGTAGCCCATCGCCATAACCAGCGTGACCGTTGGACACACGATCGGCACAGCCGACCTGCTCACACACGACATGACGATGGCAGTCTCAAGTGGCAGGTCGCCAAAGTTGAGGGCGGTCTTATTGACAAAGAAGTGGACGAACTTGGCGAAGGCGACAGAGCGCACTGGATCCAGGGTCTCGGGCTCCCAGGTGCGCAGGATGTGCTTCGTCGTTTCGACTTGATAAAGAAGACAAGGCGTTAGGCGGTTGGAAAGAAGAATCAGGAGACTATGTTACAAGGACGGGTTCGAAAGCTTACCTATCATACGTTCAGTTATCAGTCGTTTGGCGTTTAAGCGAATAATCTGAAGGAGCATCGCGCCCTGCGCGTAGTTCCCCCGATAAGCGTTGCTGATACATTCGAGGTGCCGTCTTTGGTTTTCGGTGGGTGTCCTCGGTTGTTTGAATGACGACTGTGGAGTACCGATCGTCTTGCGCAGAGGTTCGGCTCCCGTACCTCTCGTTGATTGTTTGGGCAACGCCATGTTTGTAAGGATTGTATGTGATGGGTGGATATGGTTGTTGTTAAGAAGGATGCTGCGGATTGAAAATATTGTATGGAAGTCGTGATGTTCGCTGTGGTTTGGTTTGTGGTTGAGTGTCGTTGAAGGTCGTCAAAGTTTGTCAACTACAAAACATCCATGTGGTCGGCATATTAACGGTTGATCTTGACGCATTGACCTCTTGAAACTCGGGTTGTACGCGGCCGACCAATAAGCCTTGTAAACAACGATTGGGTATCGTGAAAAAAACAAAGGGTTGATCTTTGCACTTTCAGAAAGCGCCTTTGAAAGAATGGAATGACTGGATTTGAACTTTCCTTTTTCTTTATTTTTTTTCCTCGGCAACTTGATTTTCGGACTCGCCCCTGTGCGACATAATCTGTTCAATTCTAAGATGAAAGACCCTATGAGTACAGCGGTGTGTGTATTTCAAGCCACGTGATGTGCCAAGTTCCGGACGCCCGAAGAACACCAGGAACGGAGGTAACCAAATTGGAACGTCCCAACCCCAAGCCTCCCAAGATCAAACGACCAGTTTCCCCGGTTCTCCGGCAAGCCGAGAAACGGGGGGGTTGATTCCGGCTAAGCTGGTAAAGCACTCATAACCCCTGGTCAACCGAAATTATTCATAGAGGCAGCTATAAACAAATAGTTATATGCAATCTCCGCGAGCTCCTAGGGATTTTAAAAATGGTCGCTTAGCAATAAACCTGGGGATGCGATTCATTGCTGGTATCTCAACCGATTGCGCGACCCCAGCCGGTTTCTCCGCCTGCGGGGTGTATGACTCAGGAATTTCGGGCTCGAGCACCGCAGCGGGCGACTCGGTGTATCGTTGCGGCGTAAACGGATGTAACCTTCGTCATCCGGTCACCATAGCACCCGATGGTGTCGCACAAGGAGATTTTTGGTGTCACAGCGATCTACTATTCATAGGATAACGTGAGTGCCACCAGTGGCGCTGATGTGGCCACAATACGTCGACATTCCACCTCGCCTTACGCAGATTGGGGATGATGGCTTAGCTAAACATAGGCTCGTCTGTTTGGGGGGGCATTACGTCTTAAATACCAAAACGTTTAACGACCTATCCAGGAGGGAGATGTGGCCTTTTTTTTTTTTTTTTTTTTTATGCTTGGCTCGGTGCTCGTGTAATCATGTCCACGCGGCGCAATTTTGCATTTAACGCTTGAGATGATTTTGCAACATTCCCGCCCCGAGGTTGTACAGCAACGCGAGTCGTCCTTGAGAGCAAACACGACATAGTGGCATTTGGTCTAGTTTCGACCGCTCATGAGGGACCCTACCCGGTGCAAACGTTACGCAACACGAACCGTGAGGCACCTAGGTTTACGTGTGATCATGGGAAACGGTTTGAGGAAGATAAACAAACACTCATTTGCCGAAAATTAACCGTCCATAATCAACGAAGCTCCCTAAGTAACCCCTTTAAAAATGTTGACAAGCAACTGCTCTCAAGGGCGTATATTACTTTTCTATGGCGTAGCCCTCTTGCGCGAACCAAATCCGAAACATCTCGTCATATCGACAGAAGCTTCCCGTTCTCACTAAATTTCCTACTTTTATGATCGCGACCGTCGCAATAGCCCAGACATGCACCAAGCTAATCGTAAACACAAGTCTGCACAGCCCGGTCGGATTGCCGCGTTTTCCAGATGCCGTATTCAAACCAACTGTTTGCGTCTGTCACCGACGCCTACTGTAGTCTGTTCGAGCTAGTCAGGTGAAATTGCTGGCAAATTTCTCCGCGACAGGACCGTTGAACAATGAAATAAATGACAATTTACCGCCGTTTTGTAAATATTTTGCTTTCTTTCCGGCTTCTATCCTCTTTGTTTCTCTTGCTTGTTTCTCCGCTTCGAATGGGCAAGATCAGGGATTATTGAACGGAGTACCCCAGATGGTACGTTCGCAGTTTATGTGCTCTGAACATCAAACATGCGGGCCTTAACCTTTGCGATCTGCTGACACACCCGACCCCAAGTATTTCTCTTTATCGCCCTTCCCGTCAAGCATGGATGGCACCAGAATGGTGAGTGGCGGATGACACGTTTTCCCAAGGCTATCCGGAACAGGGGATGATCAGGAGGCGGTAATAATCATATCGGTCCTGCCTGGGGATCGGATGGAAAAGATGAATGAGAGAACAGGGGATGATCAGGAGGCGGTAATCATCATATCGGTCTTGCCTGGTGGGGGTCAGATGGAAAAGATGGATGAGAGGTACATAATGGTAATAAGAGATAGACCGATACCATTATTGTTGTCCCTTTTGTCGATTAAAAGGCCATGACAAAATCCCCCTCCCCAAATAAAAAAATAATAAAAAATAATAATAACAATAATAAAATGGCAACAAAAGATAAATTCACGATTAGTCCAAATATAGGCATTTGGCGGGGAGA
Source organism: Jimgerdemannia flammicorona (assembly GCA_003990745.1). Taxonomy (NCBI): domain Eukaryota; kingdom Fungi; phylum Mucoromycota; class Endogonomycetes; order Endogonales; family Endogonaceae; genus Jimgerdemannia; species Jimgerdemannia flammicorona. The sequence goes on along the minus strand of RBNI01002233.1, from coordinate 1,660 downwards.
ACTAGCAGGTTCCACATTTCAAAAAAAGATATCGAGCTATAATTATTTCCCATGCACGAGATCCAACAATAATCCGCACCAAATTAGGGAGATGTGTACCACCTCCACAGCTGTTTTTTTTGAAACCGAGCCACATGGACGTCAGGCAGGCCGATGGATACCGCCCGATTGGGTCAACAAATTAAGCCACCAATGGTCAGGTAGCTTCAATGACCACCCCCCTCCTTGTCTCTTCAGGATATGTTACGTATTGACGAAGACCGCCTGGAACCGTGCCGGATGACCGAGGGAGACGCGTCTCTCAGGGGGCATGCCGAAATGCTTGCGACAAAGGCATTATCTTTGATGTAATTCGAAATCTTTCATTTCAGTCGATACATGGATACCCCTTCTTGGCAAAGATAGATAATTGATCCCGAGCCCTCCTTTAGTCTGAAAGATTGTGTTCTCCTTTCAATTTTAATGGTGCGTTTCGCGTTAGACAACCTGTGCGTAAACCTTACGGATAAACCTCATCATGAGAAAATACTGACTCGGGAATGAGGATCCAGAGCACCGAAAGTCCCCCATAAACACATGACAATGCATCGGTGATATGCAAAGCAATCCCGGCCTCCTTTTGACACTTTCTACTCCACCAGCATGTCGCTTTGCATTTCCTCGCTCGGGGCATTGTAGAGGTAAATTGTTATGGAGTCCTCGTGCTCGTTATCTCACTGTGCATGAAAACTCAATTTCACGCAGCAGTTGAATCAACACAATGTGTCGAATTTTCATATTCACTTCACACTTTACGAACTATCTTTTTGTTTCCCCGACATGATGCCGTCAATGCCGACTAGTCGTCAACTCTCGACCGGTAAAGGACCCTGTCCCTTGCTTTCGTACCACAGGCACAAGACGCTCGGTCTTAGATCCGATCCGAGCGAGACCGCGTTGTCCGGCCGACCGGCCGAAGCCATGTGTCAATTGAGAACTTTGTGTCAATCTTTCTTCCGCTCTAGACGCTGACTTTTTAATTACGCAGCTGGCTGCGGCACCGCGACGAAGCTGCAGGGTGATGTGTCATCTCAACTAACGCGATTATAGAGCAAATAAAAATGTGTGTCTGGCAGAACATACAAGTTTAGCGACGATTACGCAGATTCCCCGTGTCTTGTTTCATTTTTTTATTTTTAATATTTTTAGCTTATTAGCTGATTTTACGCTTTCGAAGCACCAAATTTTTATTGGGAAGCATTCCATGACTCACAACGTCACGATCCCCGCCAAGCCCCATTGATAGTTCTTGATAACGGTGCAAGGGAATGGCGGCGATGGTTTGGGCATCAGCATGGAGTACAGATATCCCCCAGCGCTAAGACAATGAAGCGGCTCGTCCACGGTTCATATCGATTGTATCTCGCCTCGATTCGCGCGTACCACAACAATGTCCGGCTAAACTAAGGAAGAATATTGGGTCGTCGTTCGGTACGAAGATGCCGGACCGCGAGAGTGTCGAACGGTTATTCCCTCAAACCGATGTTGGAGAGTTTTGTTCGTCCTGCAAAAATGTAGTTTATATTACATTATCAGGCGATTCGCATATAAGCATAATCACCGTCTGATGACAAAGTGGGAGAAGGAACAAGGAAGTAGGTCAACCTTTTTTTTTTTTTTT
>RBNI01002232.1:0-19185 GCA_003990745.1 Jimgerdemannia flammicorona | reverse complement strand
AAAAAAAACACACATTCAGCTGTACTGTTGCCTACCATGTGTAGATGGTCTAACGACACCCATTAAAAATGTATCATCGCATAAGCCAGGGATCGGCAAACGCAGTCGCAATTTCAGCACGGAATTACACAGCCTCGCGCCTTCCCTGAAAGCGACGTGAATCCTGTATTCATCATCTATTTTAGGAAAAAATCCACAATCGTGTAGTTGTTGTAGCTTCTCCATAATGTCGTCGCTACCAGAATCGATCCTTTCCGTGGATGCTTCGACGTATTCGACAAAACAGTGGACAAATGCGAGCACCTCTTTTGTAATTGGACCCGTAAAGACGGAACAAATGAACAGTAGCAGGCGCTGCTGTAATGGAAGCGCGTCAATCGCTGGTCGAAAACGGGTTTTGAGTGTTCTTAAGCCATCCGCTAGCATTGCACTGCAGTGTTCATGCGCGAGTTCCTCAAACGACGCATTGTGATATTGCGGTAAGCCGACCGCATGGCCAAGAGACTCCAGACACAGTGGATGTCCATCTGCAAATCTCACGAGGTCCTGTAGCAACTGCGTGGTATTTGTCTCTTTCTCCATCTTCTGCTTTACGTTAACGTCAAGATTTTGGATAAATAACTCGACGCCACTGTCAATGTCCAAACCAGTTAAGCCATCGAGATGCATCACTATCTCACTCATCCACCCTAAAGGCTCACTCGACGTTGCAAGAATTTTGACTGTGCTATTTTGTATTGATACAATTCTCCGAAGCCATTCTCCCAACGCCGCAGCTTCCTTATCGCCCTCTTCATTGTGCATCAGGGTATCGACATGATCGAGAAGCAACAAACACGTCGGATGATTTGCGAATTCCCTAATGATAGATATTCCCAAGCGCTGAACGTCGTCGTTGCCGCTAGTCCGAAATAATCGTGACTGAACTTCGACTGGGAATATGTCTTTGACAAGACGCCAAAGATACTCGCGGCCTGACATCGCCATGCGGTCGAACGCCCAAGCAAAGATTCCACCGGGAAAGAGATGGGCCATACGTCTCACGGCTTCCATAGCCAACGCCGTCTTACCCTGCCCGCTGATGCCCTCAATGGTGTACACAAGACAAGCCTGCCTCCCGTGATTCGCCATACGTAGAAAAGCGGAGTTCAATTTAACAAGCTCCTTCTTGCGTCCGCAAAACCCCGATTTTGTGGGAATTACCTCGAGGTTGTTGCGGGGCATGTGGAATTCAACCATGGGCAAGCCCTCCTCGCACTTGATCGTGCCGTCATCTTGAAACATGGACGAGTAGAACACCATGGCACCAGGAAAATAATCGCGTTGCCGAACATCACCGTCATCCTGGAGATACACGCGCGCCCTCCACATTGCCTTCTCGACCGTGAAGCCGCCGGCAAGGAGCTGGTAGAACTTGGACTCGAACTTGCGAGCGAGGTCGTCTGGTAAGGAGCAGTACGAACCAATGGTATATGGGACACCGTGCTCCAACAGGGCGCGAGCAACGTCGCGCGTATCGCAGGCCGAAAGAAACGCGAGCCTAAGGTTCTCGGGTACGCTGACGAGACTTAAGGTATCAACGTATTTGGGTTCTCCAGTCTCGCTATTTTCGAAAACGAGGGCTCTTTTATTGGCGATGTCCTCCGCGCAATGTCCCATGAAATGCAGTGCTGTGGCGGTTTCCGGTTTGTTCATGAGAAACGCGTCCATTTGATCGACGGTCGGCGGGAACACGTGCTCCAATATTACTTTTTTCTTGTTGGCGTAGTGTCCATTAATGAAGTTCCGAAACTGATCGTTTAGATGCAATTCTGGAAGTTTGGGGCCGGGATGATCCGGCGGGATGACGGGGTCGGGTACGACGGCGACAATGCGGAGTGGAAGCTTTGGCAGCTGGACGTCTCTCCATTTGTGGACTCGCGCGAACATGCATTGGTGGACCAGATATGCATTGTTGCCCCACGCGTACTCCCAGGGGATGATATCCAAGTCCGGGTCGCCGTTGAGCTCGACCAGGACGCGACCAGGTCGAAGTATTTGATGAAAATGCTGCCAGGCGAGATTAGACTCATCTGTCGAGAAGAGGGCCTTAAACAATATTTTGCCATACTTTCTGAGCTGTTTAGATGGAGGCCTTTTGTTGAAGACCTCGACAGCGACAGTCCGGTACTCTTGGCACTCTTTGAGATTGAAGGAATGGCTGTGAATGAGGTCTGCCTGCGGATCACCGTTGGAAACTTTGACCTGGACGATGATTTCTCCTGGGTTGTCGACCTTGCGAACCGTGAAAAAAGATAGTAGCATGGTAGATGAAGAAGATAGTCGCATGGTAGATAATGGCGTGCGTTCTTGGCTCTCCACGTTAACGAAAGGACGTTAGGTTATATAGGTATCGGCAGCTAAGATAGTACTCGGATAGAGTTTCACACCCATACTGCGCGATATGCAACTACACCGAAAGGGCCGATCCCATGCCCATGTGCTGTGTTGGGAGATGACCTTTTGTACCACGTGTAGCTGTCATACAGCCACCGAAATTTCTATTACTCCTTAAATTTATAATCATTTATCTTATAGCACTTACAACAATTAACTTATATAATATCTTGTTTATATGAGTAGAATATTTTAAAATGAGTCGCTTCTTATCAGCCAGGGGTACGTTTCAAAGAGACAGGAAAATACAAGTATACATGCCCAATCCATCGGTGACCTCGGATCTACCATCTATTGCCTAATACTAATTGCTACGCCACCGTGATCAATGCAGGAAATTAGACCCAGTCACCCGGTACGTAAATCGACCTGATCCAGCGCGTCTTCAGCTGACGTGACCCACCTGCTCTCATCCATTCGTGGTAAGTCATAGATCTCTACCCAAAGTGTACTGCTTTCCGTCTTCTCATGAAGCGCTCCTTGTAACAAATGGCATTATCAGTCTCTGCCTATTGTTCATTACAGTGGACACTCGACGCCAACGCCTACACATTGACCATGCCACCCGTCAAAGGTAAACCACCGCTGCTTGAAGGGTAAGGATATGAAAGAGCGTCTTTAGTACTCGTGCATTTTCTGCTCCTAAAGAGTGTTAAAATTGTTGCCCTTCCAACATCGTTTCATTATCCGGTCCTCGTTGACAATTAGATGCTCGTTATGTTTAGCAATATATCCCGTCTGATAATACTTTGCAAAGGCCGCAGTTTCCCTAACCATCAAAATCAGGCAGCATCAACAATCACTTGTAAACCAATCCTTCGTCTCCCCTTACGTCAGCACTTCAACCTTCCCAACCTTAATGACCTCTGACATCACTGTCTATCCTCCCGACAACCAATCATTGTCCGCTCACTCCTGGCTCTGTCCCAGACAACCGTTCCTTGGTTCGTCGAGCAAGGACTGTGGCCCGGCCTCCCTCTCACCGATACTGCGTCGTAATCCAACGTGCCGCATTCCGTGCCTAACATTCCCATTCCTGTGGGAGATTCGAGTGGATGATAATGGGGCTAGACTCAATATCGTACACTGGTTGCCGGTGCAGGGTGCTGGACAGATGTGGACGCCGGGAGGGGGGCGGTTTTAACGAGGATACAGAAGCCGAATGCGGGGGTGATTATGATTAGCCGCAAAAGCCTGATGCGGTGGTGCCGAAGCTGGGGTTTCTTGGTACTAAAGGGTAGAATGTGTGAGGGTTCGGGTTCTTTGGCATCGACGTAACAATAATTCGTTGTAATATATGGACAATGCGGTACATTATTTTATTATAACAATTGCTGAGTTGGAAAGCCCATAGTCGGTCGCTTTTAAACACATACTTCCCATACCAAGCCTTTTCAATGACATGAGTCGCACGCCCTGCGTCTCTCCTCATCAAACTCGTTGACGTTCTTTCAATGGGCTATTCGCACGTTCCCCTTCAACACAAAAGGCCAGCCCGTCGACCGGCCAGCAATGTCATTGCCAAAACATGCATTTACCTACCGTATCAGGACGTGGCAGCTCTTCAAGCCCCAAGTATCGGACAGAACAAGAAACGGTACGTTTACCCAATTAAACGTTATGCATGCGTATGTTACTTTCGGACGCTCGTTGTATGTTACATCCGGGCGTATGTGGCCGTATGTTACATTCGGACGTATGTTTCATTCGGGTAAGGATGAACTGCAAGTTAAAGTTTAGTGAATAGGCCTCGTAGGCCTTGGCTTAGAATCGCAGTTGCCATAGTCGTCAATCAAAATAAAGACATAACGTCGCATGTCTCGTGTTGGATCTAACAAGCTCCTATCATAAAATTCCAAATTCCAACGAATCGAACGAATCCGAATCGGATATGCTCATTTCATTTGGTCCCACACCCAAACCAATTTCTTGATATGCCTGAAGTGTGTTGTCTCCATCGCCCCCTCATCGTTGATGATGGAATAGAAAGTACCGCCCCATATTTATTCTTCAAAAATAATAATAAAATGATTCTTGATGGCAACCCAGCTCTGCCCCTCGTCTGGCAGAATGGCCGTGGTCTTGTTACATTTCCAGTTCTATCCCGCGATCACCGTTGCTTACCTATGAACACTAGAAAAGTACTAGCTAAGATACTCATAACTATACTGTTTGATATCAGGATAATAGCAATAGATATACTATGTATATTTGTATTTTAGTTAGGTATAGATTATACAATATTCATACTTATGATCAATAAGGTGAGATAAATGGATAGCTGATTCAAGACTGATAGACTGGATGAGATGAAATATAATATATTGAATAAATAAATAAGTTTACATCTGGGAAGTTGTCAAATCTAAGTTGTGGATAGTGAACAATACATATTATAAACATATTTTTATTTTTATCTTATTAAGTATTGACCTAATACTATATCTAGTATCAAAATTATAAAATATTGGTAAATAAGCTACTTAAAGGTAAGAATCTTCTACAGGAGTTAGAGAAGAACAACAGATTAATAGATTAAATTTCTTATAACTGATTTTATGTTATTTATTGGAATCCTTGTAAAAAATATTACTATTAGATTCTTTGACTAATAGATTTTAGTATATTTTTAAAAATTATAAAGAGACTATGAGTGAGGACATAGCTGTAGCAGATATGAGTACTACTAAGAAGGTGTAAAAGGTCTTACAATAGTCAATAAAGAAAGATTGAATAGAGTAAATTCAATATCTCAGTGTAGAGCTGCTTAGAAAGTTGCCCTCATATATATTCTAAGTATATACTTTTCTTATAAATGTTTACTTTCTATTTATATATAAGCTTTTCAATATTAGTTTTATATTATATTAGAGAGAGCTGTATAACCTCTATACTATAAAGAAGCTGAGTTCTACCAAGAGTTCCAATAATCTCTTATAGTATTCAGATACTGTAATTGGTATTCTAATATATATATAACAATATTATAACCTTAAGCTCAAAGAGTCATAGTATGAGAAATAATATTAGTTTAAGTTTCTAAATATCTTTAAGATTACTCTTAGCTATATATGCTACTTATACTCTCTCAATAAGTAGAATAAGTTCTATAAGCTTGCTTAGAAGAAGTAGGTCTACTTCAGAAATGACCTATATATAATAATAATATCTATAATAAGAATTACATACTATGAGTAGTGATCATATACATAATCTAGTGAGTAATGATATTATAAATAAGCAATATACTATAAATAAGATAAATAAGATAAATGTAGAAAATGAAGTACCAAATCTCCTAAACTCTAAAACCTACACCAGTACTACAGTAACTATATTACTTAACCAGTATATTGTTGAAAGTATTTGTCCTGATCACAAAGCCAAAAGCTACTGCTCTGAATACAAAGGTTAATTTTTTTTATTTTAAATATATAACTAAGTAGTTATATATCCAATTAGTTATATATAAATAGTCAGAAAACTATGAAATATTACTTAGCTAATATATATAAATATTTTAGCAATTATATTTAAAATAAACTAGCTCTTAGTCAAGTGCAAATCTTCTTTTATATATATACTTCTCTGTATTTCTTAGTAATGAATTCTAAGTTACTCTAATATTTTTAACTAAACTTTAAAAGTCAAGCTAACTTTTGCCAGAACTAGGAATTAGTATATAAATCTAAAAAAGAAATCTCTTTAAATCTGAATTATAAGAGATTTAGTCTATATATAGCAAAAATAAGTTCTTTATAACTATAGTTATATACTAAAAAGTAGAATAGCTTTATTCTGTTATAAAGAAATAGTACTTTATCAAATCTTAGTAAATACTACTAAGTAAAAGAATTATTGAAAGACTTCTTGATATATATATATATATATATCAAGTTTTTAAGTAATATCTTATTATTTAAGTTATTCAAGAATATAAGAGAGGTTAAAATAAGTATTATTATAACTTAGTAGTAGTGAAATTTTTGAATCAAGACAGCATTAAGACTCTTCTGTAAGTCAGACCTAGACCTAATCTTGGACAGAAGGATACTCAGAACCAACTGTGGATAATTCAAGAATTGATCTATAAATTAGAACCCACCTTGCTACAGTCATTAAAATAAGATAAAATCAAGAAAATACTGATCAAGATCTCAATCAATAGCTTGTGGACCAAACCTACTGTATAGTTAGATTAGTCTTATCTTATGTAACTGCATACTGACTTAGCAGATTACTTGATATATCAGTTCACACTTATACTATATGATGGTATTCTGATTTATTAAAGTACTAAGTACTATACCCATATTTAGTATAGTCTAGATAGCCTCCCATTAGTATAAATACCCAGCTCTCAGATCTTAGAAACTCAGATAAGAACAGATGAATAAGTTAAAAACACTTCTCTATATAAATATTTCTTCACACACTACTCCTAGTATTAGTTAATAGCAATATTATAAATAGTAAATAAACCTATTTAACAATCTACAAACTACTCTTAAGTAAAACTATACTATGTTAGATCTCACTTCTAACTAGATCCTAAAATTTTCTAATTAGATATTATCTATAGTAATACCTTAATTCAACTAAGCTGATTTTAGTTTCTTGAACTTTCTGAAATATAAAAAATCCTGAACATTCAGAACAAGTCTGAAAAAGGACTTTGGTTGAGATGTTAATCTAATCTTGAAATCAATAAGCATAGAGAATATACTCTATATGAAATTGATCTTAACTATAAGAAAACAGTCTTCTAGAATATCTAGAACTTCTAGAAAACTCTTCCAGAACTATGTAATGATACTTTAATAAAGTATCCTCTTACAACTTAGTAACAGAGGTTTATAATTTAATTCCACTTCAAGATGATTCCTCACTCAGCTATAACTATCTATAGAAATTCCTGCAAGTTGGTATAAAGCTCAACTGCTGAATTGAAATTTATTCTGAACTATCTGATAATTTGAAGCAAATTGAACCTGATGTATAAGAACAATTAGACCTCTATATCTGTAACAAGTGGAACAAGCTTTATATATAAAAGAAAGTACTTTAATTAAATTAGCAGATAGGTGAAACTCTATATACTGAACTTCTTACTCTATATTCTATAAGTCAAGATAAAGAAGGTCTTATAGAAGCCTTCTTTATACTTCTCAATAAGAGTTTTATGAGCTCTATAAACCCAAGTAATCTAGGATAACTAGTAGTTATCTTTTTAGCCTTAGTTCCTCACAAAGTCCAAGCCTCCATATTTATTTCAAGATTGAGTTAATATCTTAACTAAAGTCCTTTTCTTGAACTTATTCTGGATGTTCAGAATTTTCATTATTTTAGAAAGTTCAGAAAACTAGACCAGCTTAGTTGAATTGATATATTACTGCAGACAATATCTAATTAGAAAATTTCTAAAATTAGTTAGAAATAGGATCTAATATAGTACAGATTTACTTAAAAGTAGTTTATAGTTATTAAATTGATTTTATTTGCTATTCATAATATTACTATTGACTAATACTAGAAGTAGTATATTGAGAGATATTAGTATATAAAATTGTTCATACTTAGGTTATCTGTTTCTTATCTTCTTATCTGGGTTTCTGATATCTGAGAGAGAGGATACTTATACTATCTATTAAAAAAAAAAAAAGAGAGAATACTTATACTAATGAGAGGCTATCTATACTAGACTAAATATGGGTTTGATACTTTAGTACTATGAGTCAGAATACAGTTATATAGTATAAGTTATAAATAGATATATCAAGAGATCTTCTGACTAATGAGTTAGAATATAGTTATATAGTATTATCTAAATTAATTATACTAATGACCACAATACTATTTATAGATTTATATACTATCTGGGTATATATATATCAATAAGATTACTATTAATAATATTATCTCTAATAAAGTAATTATAAGAAATAACAGTTCTTAAACTATACTTCTATACTTATTTATATAGTAATATTATTTGAATAAAGTATTTATTCTATAAGATAATATCATCTGTCATATAATCTGAATATAGTATTGATGGTTGGAGAAAAGGTGCTTTATTTTCACTTTTATTAGATTTGCTATAAGTATATCTTTAGGAGGTTACAGTACTATATACTAATGATTATTATCTCAGTAGATCTTATAGATGGTTAAAAACTATTATAAGTTTATAGGTAAAGTTGATAGAGTAATTAAGACTGATAGTGATTCTTGACTGAAGAGCATTTTTATATTAGAGAGATCATTATCTTCTACTTTATTATTATTAATTATAGATATTTCTTATAGTATATCTAACTTAGAGCATTTGCAGAATATAGTCATCTGGATATAAAAAGAGACTATTAGTAGTTTAGATATACTCAATGTATTTCTAGTTGAGTTTTTATACTATGTCATCAACTTGGTCATAAGTTAGAGTAGCAATCATTTCAGCAGTAGTTACTTAAAAATAGAAAATAAAGATACTATATTTATAAAAGAATTCTCAGTATTTATATATGATGAATTTCTAGTATTGGGATATTTTAGTAATTTTGATATTATAGTAATAATTAACTATATCTTTAAGGAGGTATCTAATTTGATACATAGTAGCTTGAGATTTATCTAATTCAGTAGACTTTACTAAGTATATTTGGGCATTCTATTAGGCTTACATAAAGTAGAGGGGTGCTAAGCTATATAAATGCCCTCTCTTTACTATCTCTATATATATCTATTTAAAAAGATTTTTCCAAAGTTAATAGTTATATCAGATCTCTAATTCAGAAATTTTGAGACATATTCTCAAAAAAACTTCCAAAAGAACTACTATCCAAATAAACAGTTGACCATTCAATCAAGACTATATCAGATGTCAAACCAGTCTATAAGTCAATCTACCATATATCTTCTAGAGAAATTAATATACTTAAGAAAGAGATTAATGAACTTTTAGAACAAGAATTCATTAGACCTAGTATATCACTATATAGTACACCAGATCTCTTTATTGTCAAAAAAGAAAGAGACTTCTGAATATATATTAATTACAGGGATCTTAATAAATAGATCATCAAAAACTATTACCCTTTACCTCAGATTGATGAGATCTTTAACAGACTTACCAATCCTCAATTTATGAGCTCTTTTGATCTATAAAATGGATACTGACAAATTGCCATAAAAGAAGAAAATATCTACAAAACCATCTTCTAAACTTACTATGGGTATTTTGAATTCCTAGTTATACTCTTTGACTTAACTAATGCTCCTACAACTTTCTAGACCTTGATGAATATATCCTATACTTATACTTAGCCAAATTTGTTATTATCTATATTGATGCCATTTTGGTCTTCAGCAAAATTCTAAAAGAACATCTTAAATATCTTGAACTAGTACTACTCAAACTCTGAGAAAACTGACTCTATATAAAACTTAGTGAATGTAAATTTCTTCTAAAAGAAATTTAATTTCTTAAATATATCATCATACCTAATAGAATTAAAATAGATTCTAGCAAAATTTCTGCAATCAAGAAATAGCCCAGCTGAAGGATCTTCAGTTATTTCTAAGATTAGCAAACTATTATAGGTAATTTATTATAAACTTTAGCAAGATTACTACTACTCTCACTCAACTGACTAGTACTCTAAATAAGTCAATTTATTCCAGATAGATTCAGATTGGATTCAGATTGAATCCCATCTGGATCAATTCAAATTAACTATGTTTTGATTTCCAAATTAGATAATTAAATATTTATATTAATAACTCAATGAATAATTATTCAATTTTGATAATCTTGATATTATTTGAAAACTCTTAATAGGGTCTTTCTAATGATACTAAGAATATTAAAATCAGATTATATATTGCTGAGCTATTAAGGAAAATGTTCTTTTGAAGAAATTTCAAAAATTGGTAAGTTGAATAATTTCCAAAATTGGTAAGTCAGATGTTTTCCTTGATAACTTAGCAATGTATGATCCAATTTCAATGTTCTTAGTATCATTAGAAAAGCCTTATTAAGGGCTTTCAAATGACATTAAGATCATCAAAATTAGATGATTATTTGTTGAGTTATTGATGTAAACATTTAATTGTCTAATTTGAAAATCAAAACAATAGTTAATTCAAATCAATCTGAATGGGATTTAAATCTCATCCATGTTGATCCAAATGGAATTCAAATCTGATCTAGATCAGCTCATTTAGAGCACTACAACTGACTAAATATAGTAAAAAAGAAGGATAACTAGACCACAAAGTAAGAAAAGGACTTTTACAATCTTATTAAATAGAGATCTGAATAAAACACAGTCTTCCAAGTCTTGAAAGATGCTCTAATAACCACTCTAGTACTTTAAGCAGTGAATTCTGCCCTATTATATAAAGTTACTACTAATGTCTCTGATCTAGCTCTTAGAGTAGTACATACTCAAACAAGAAGAATATCTTATGGTCTATTATTCTTATAAGTTTAATAATACTAAAATCAACTATATCACCTATGAGAAAAAAATGTTAGCCATTGTAGACACTTTGATTAAATAGTATCTATATCTTAAAGAAACATACTTCACTATATTGACAGACTATAAATTATTAATTAATATTAAGTTCCAGACTACTCTTTTCTAAAAGCAAGCCAGATAAATGAAAGTTCTTATCAATTTTGATGATAAAATCTAATACTGCTCTAGCAAAGAAAATGTTATTACTAATATACTATCTTTAGACCACTTATTGAAGAAGTTATCTAAAATCTCACCTTAGTTACTAATTTTATCATAGAACAAATTATTACAGCATATATTAATGATAAAGAAGCTCAAGTTCCATCTTTCTCCACTATCATTCATGTAATACAAACTTCAAAACACACTTTTGAACCATTTATTAGAGAAAGATACTAAGGTCATAGTAACCAATAAGTAAGCTGATATGCATACTAGGTTGGGTGGACCTGGAGCCTTCAACTGGCAATATACATATTAGACAAGAGTATGGACTAGGGATGGGGTCTTTTGGTGGTCTGAGTGGGCAGAGCAGTTCAGATAGTAGTAGTGGCACTGGAGAAGGGGTAGGAGAGTAGAGAGAGAGGAGCTTTACTGATATGCTAAAGACTGAAGGATGGCCTATTAGAGCTCATAGTAGGTAGGTAGAGGGGAAGGAAAAGTAGAGAGAAGAGAAAGTACAAGGTGCAGCTCCTCAGCCAGTGGGGGGAAGGACTAGTAGAGCAGATGCTGGGAGTAGAGGGGAGACTGCTGATGGTGGTATAACTGAGAATCTAAAAAAAAATCCAAATGTAACTGCTGATGATGGGGCTGAGCTATTGGGACCAAAGAGAAAGGGAGACCTGACTGATGGTGTAATAGAGCTGATAGTAGCACTATTACTCAAGAAGTTGATCTCGGAGTTTGCTATAATCTTGTGTTTTCAGAGCTTAGTAGTGACAGTGAGGATGGTTCTGGAGCTTATATCTAAACAAGTGGCTAGGGTAGTCTCAGTGAAGTTCCTGAAGGGTCTGGAGGGAGTTGAGGTGGGCTTTGAGAAGACAGGCCCAATGAAAGAAGCATTGAAGGTAGGAGTAGCTGTAGGGGAAGTGATGGTCCCTATGGTGCACTATCTGAGGTAGAACCTAAGAGTGGTTCAGCTACTGGTGAAGAGAGTGTCTACAGTGACAAGAGTTGAGACTAATATCTTTCTCTGCTACATTTCACATTACACACACTTTTACAACATACTTTCAAGTCATTTATTGGAGAAAAATACTAAGGCAATGTTGACTAGCAAGCAAGCCGACGCATATACTAGGTCATACAGACCTGGGGCCTTCAACTGGCAGCATGTCAGGAGAGGGTATGGACTGGGGATGGGGTCTTTTGGTGGCTCAGATGGGCAGGGCAGCTCAGGTAGTAGAAGCAGCATTGTGAGAGGGGCTGGAGGGCAGCAGGGAAGGAGCTTGACAGATACACTGAGGACAGGAGGTTGGCTGATGGGAGATCATAGTGGACAGACAGAAGGGAAGGGAAAGAAGAAGGCTGGGAATACTGGGGGAGCTGGGCCTTCATTGGTGGGAGGTGGGGGAAGTGGAGTAGCTGCTGGGGGTAGTGGTGGGACTGCTGATAGTGGCGTGACAGTGAATCAGGAGGAAAAAAAAAGAGATGTGATGGCTGATGGCCAGGGGAGGCAGGGGTACCCGATGTGGGAGGGGGACCTAGCAGATGGTGTAATGGGACTGGCAGTGGCTCTATTGCTCAAGAAGTCGATTTTGAAGTTCGTGGCTATCTTGTACTTCTGGGGCTTGGTGGTGATGGTGAGGATGGTCCTGGGGCTTATTTCGAAGCAGGTGGCTGGGGTAGCCTCGGTGAAATTCCTGAAGGGTCTGGAGGAAGTTGAGGTGGGCTTTGAGGAGGTGGGCCCACTGGAAGAGGCGCTGAGGGCTGGAGTGGTAGTTGGGGAGGTGGTGGTCCCCATGGTGTACTATTTGAGATGGGACCCCAGGGTGGTGCAGCTGCTGGTGAAGGGGGTACCCACAGTGATGAAGGAGGAGATGAGGAGGAGAGTAGAGGAGGTGATGGCGGAGTATGGAGATGTGGTGGATATTGGCTTTCAGGTGTGGGAGGGGATGATGATTAGGACAGGCAATGTTGATGTCAGGATTCAGCTGGCAGAGAGGGAGGCCAAGGAAAGGCAGGTGACTGGCCCTCAGTGTTGATGTGGGGGGCTTTTATTTATAAGGTATCAAGGGTGAAGGGGAGTCATCTCTATTGAAATATATAGGTTACAACTCGATATATGGTGGCGCAGCCTTCCTTGACTACGTCATCATATAAACGTCACTAATGGTGATGCATAAAAGCACGTAAGAATTAGCAATAAACACTTTGCTTCTCTCTCCAAAGTCCACATTCCACAACAATCTCTTTCCAGTACCATTCGGGTTACACAACCTTTGGAGAAGCACTTGCAACATCATTTTTGGTGAAAAGAGATTAACAACATGGCGACCAACAAGCAACCTGAAGTGTATACTGGGCAGAGTGGCCCTAGTGCTTTCGACTGGCAGACAGTGGGGAGGGGTCCAGGCCTGGGGGGGGGTATGAGGGGGCTGCTGGCTGGGGGACATGGAAGAGGCAGAGAAGGTGGAGGAGGCCTTGGATCTGGAAGGGCAAGCTTCGTGGAGATGGTGAAGGGGAGACAACAGGCATCTGGGCTGGAGGGCTGGCTGAGGAAGGGCAAGGAGACTGAGAAGGAGAAGGTGCCAGTGCAGGGGAGAGCGGCTCTTAGCGAAGGAGGTGGTAGAGCTGGGGGAGTAGTGGCTGGGGGGAGTGTGACTGCTGATGGCAGTGGGACTGTCAATCTGGAAAAAAATCCAGATGTGACGGCTGATGGCAAGGCTGAGCGGCTGAGGCTTAAATGACAAGGGGACTTGGCCAATGGTATAATGGGTCCGGCGGTGGCCCCGTTGCTCAAAAAATCGATCTCGGCATTCGCGGTTACACTGTGCTTCTGGGGCTTAGCAGTGATGGCAAAAATGATGTTGGGGCTCATTGCTAAGCAGGTGGCAGGGGCCATGTCTGTGAAGTTTTTGAAGGGCCTGGAGGGAGTGGAGGTTGGTTTTGAGGAGGTGGTACCATTGGAGGAGGCGTTGAAGGTTGGATTAGTGGTTGGAGAGGTGTGTGTTCTAATGGTATGCTGTCTGAAGTGGGATCCTAGGGTGGTCCAACTGCTGGTGAAAGGAGTGCCAATAGTGACAGCAATGGAGACGAGAAAGAGAGTTGAGGACTTTATGGCAGAATATGGAGAGGTAGTAGATATTGGATTTTGGGTCTGGGAAGGGACTATGCTCAGGACTGGGGATGTAGATGTGCGGATTAGGCTGGCTGGGAAGGAAGCTACTGGGAAGGCAAGGGACTGGCCTTCGGCAATGGGCTGGGGAGCAATTTTGTGTAAGGTAGCAAGGGTGAAGGGAAGTGAGGAGGAGGAGGAGAATTTGTTGGAAGCACTAGAAGAGTTGGAGAGTGCTGTGGAGAAGAGGGTGAAGGCATGGGCGGCCTTCGTGGAGGCAACTCACCTGGAGGTGGTGGATGAAAAGCAGATTTGAGTGAACAAGAAGCAGTGGGAAAGGGATCAGGGGTGTAAGAGGCAGAAAGAGTTGCTGGCCAAGCTGAACAACAGGCCAATGGAGAATGTGAGTGAGGGGAAGGGCGCTGGGGGTGCTGGAGCAAGTATCTGAGCTGGTGAGGGGGAGGGGAAGGACAGGAAGGAGGCAGGGGAGGATGGGGAGAAGACTAGTAAGGATCTATTTGCTAATGGCACACTGGAGGTTTGGGAGGAGGATTGGGAGGGCTCCCCTACCCCTACCCCCCTTATTAGGTGTGGCCCAGCTTCCCGAAACAGGGTGGTAGAAGATGTGCAGATGCGAGGGGCCCAGAGGGTGCAATTCAGGGTTCCGAAGGTGGTGTATGGTGGACAGATGGTGGCTGCTGGGGAGGAGGAACTGGTGGATGTCTCAGAGGTATGGGATGAGTCTGCAAGTGTCAGAGCTGACACCACTATGTTGGATGGTGGGAGGCCAGCGACTCTGGGGGGAAAGGAGGTGGGGAACTTACTTTGGATGCACCGGATGATGAATGACCTGGTGGCAGAAGAGTTGGGGGAGGTAGACTTGTGGGTGATGAGTGACAAGCACTGGGCTGGAATACTGCAAGGGGATGGAGTGAAGAAGGCATTGAAGGTGGAAATTCTTGCAGTATACTTAGCAGAGGAAGGGTATGAGGTGGATAAGGAGAGGGAGGCAGAGATGGCCGTCATTGTGGGAGAGAGGGCTGAGTACTGCTGGAACAAGCGCCATGGACTGCAGCTCTAGCAGGAGGCATGCATCAAATATTGGGAGGAGTTCGAGGAGAAGGCCGATGATGAGATGAATGAACTGCTGGCTGGATTGGGGGCTCAGAGGAGGGAAGAGGAGGAGGTGGTGGCAGAACATGATCTGGACATGGCACAGGAAGAGATGAGCATAGAGCAGTAGAGATCGATTGACAACATAACATATTTCATTATGAACAGTACAACCAACATTTTTTCCTTAAATGTGAATGGGCTACGGGGGGCTACTTGACGTAGAAACTTTTTTTCTTGGATGAAGGGATTGGAGGCTGATCTCTTCCTATTGCAGGATGTTCAGTGTGAGGATGATTTTGATAAGAGGGAGTGGACAAAGGAATGGGGAGGTGCAGCGATTTGGAAGGGCAAGGTGGAAATTTTGGTTCAGAAAGGTAGAGGGGAGATACAGGATGTGAGATGCTGGGGGGAGAGACTAGTCTGGGGAGAGTGGATTTGTGTAGGTTGGGAGCCAGTTACCGTTGGCTCCTGCTACTGTCCTGCGGTATGGGGTGAGTGGGTAGATTGGATGACAGGTTTACTGGAGAGCGGGAACTTTGTAGAGGCTGGGGTGGATATGCTTGGGAGTGACTTCAATATGGTTTGGGATACACTATTGGATAGAACAGATGGAGGATGAGGTGCTGAGAGCAGGAGTGGAGGACTAGCAGCTTGGGAGGAGGTCGAGAGACTAAGTGCACTGGTAGACGCTGGGAGGGAGTGCTGGGGGAATAAGAGGGTTTATACACATTGGGCAGGAGGTCTGGGGACAAGAATTGACTGGATCCTGACAGCCAGCTGCTGGGGCCTAGATGTTTGGAAGTCATTAGAGGTAGATTAGTGTCCATGGTCAGATCACTGGGGGCTTTTGGGACAGGGGCACTTTGGGGGAAGTGGGGATGGACCTGGACATTGGTGCCTCAATTCCTCTTTGTTAGATGACAAGACCTGGTGGGATGGGTGGACTATGGACATTCAGCGGAGGGTGGAGAATTGGCGGCAGGAAGGTGTCTCAGTTGGAGTTCGGTGGATGAGGTTGAAGGAGATGGCCAAGATTTATTGGAGTGAGGCTGGCAAGGAGGCTGGGAAGCAGAGGAGGCATCGAGTGCATTGGGCTTCTACTAGATTAACTCGGCTTCTGGAGGAGTGGGCAAGGTTAAAAATGCTGGAGGGAGAAGATGATTGGAGGTTAACAAGGGCTAAAATAGAGGTCAAGGAACTACAACAGGTGCTGCAAGAAGAGGAGGAAGCAAGGGTACAGGGTTTGGCTGCACGTCTCCACTGGCAGGATTTGGAGGAAGGGGAGAGGCCTTCCAAGTTTCTTACAAGGGCTCTTAGGGTGAGACGGGTATAGCAATGGTGGGAAGGGGTGTTAGACTCCGAGGGTATACTGGTGCATGGTGTACAGGACATTCTGGGTTTGCTGAAGGAGAGATGGAGTGAATTGTGGAGTGAGGAAGAGGGTGGGGCAGATGCTGTGACTATTGACTGAGCATTGGAGGATTGGCACCCACCACAAGTCGAGGGGCTAGATGATCTGGTGATGCCAGTACAGGAAGATGAGATCCACCAGGTTCTCGCCGCGACAATGCCAGGTATGGCACCTGGAGAGGATGGTCTGCCCTGGGACTTTTGGAAACAAATGGTTGGAGTCCCAGGGGTGATGGGAGAGATGACAGCATTGTGTGACTCCATTCTACAGACTGGGAGGTGAGTGGGGGAGCAAGACCTTGGGCTGGTGATGCTACTATATAAAAACAAGGGAAGGAGGGAGGATTGGAGGAACTGGCGGCCGATAATGTTGCTTGATATGGACAGGAAGTTGGTGACCAAAGTGGTGGTGGCAAGGCTACAGAAGGTGGCCCAGCAAGTTGTGGGCTTGGAGCAGAGGGGATTTGTGGGCAGTTAGCTCATCAGGGATGGCACTGCCTGGGTACATGGAGTTATTGAAGGGGTAAGAGCCTGTGGACTGGATGGGTGTCTAGTCTTCTTGGACCAGGAAAAGGCCTATGACCAGGTGTGAAGAGTCTGGCTGGTGAAAGTTTTGAATAGGATGGGGGTTCCATCCCAATTCCGGTCAGCAATGGTCAACCTACTGGAAGGGAGTAGGGCTGCGCTCATGTGCAATGGTCATTGAGGGGTAGCATTCCCCTTGGGCAGGGGGGTGCCCCAGGGGGACCCACTGTCCCCCATTTTATATGCTCTTTCTCTGGAACCCCTGATGGATAGAATTAGGCAGAAGATAGAAGGACTCTCTGTTTTCGGTATAGGATGGAAAGTTGGGGCCTTTGCAGATGACATGGTGGTTGGTTTGGGGTCGATTGCTGATGTTGAAGAACTCAAGAAGACTGTGGAGTGGTATGAGGAGCACTCGGGAGCGAAGTTGAATTGGCATAAGTGTGAAATGATGGTGCTTGACACTGGTCTGGTGGGAGGGGAGGTTATAGGAACAATCGTCCCCACTGGTGAAGCAGTGCGGTACTTGGACATCTATCTGTCAGTCTATGGGTCAGTGCTGCCCAGGCTCTGGTGGGAGCAGAGGATTGGAATCTGGGAGGAGGCCCTGCAGAGTTGGGGGGGTAGACATTTTTCTCTGGCAGGACGGGTCTCGATTTTGAATGTCTACTGGCTGCCGAAGCTGTGGTATCTGGCATATCATCTGGACTTCTCGGCTTGGGTAGTGAAGAGATTGGTGAAGTCCGCAAAGGGATGGCTTTGGGCTGGAAGGTGGAGTCAGATTGATTGGGAGACCTTGTCTCTACTGGTGGCAAGAGGTGGTCTGGGGCTGGTTGACTTCCCAAAATGGTTATGCTGCTTGCGAGCATGGTGGCTAAAGAGGGCAGTAGAATTGTGAGAAGGTGGCTGGGTCTCTCTGCTACAGAAAATCTGGGAGAGGCAGATATCACCAAGGGGTGCAACTGGGGATCTCCTCGCATTAGTTAGACTTCAGGATATTAAGTAACTGCGATATAGGGGATTTTGGTGGGGGATAGCAGAGGGGGTACACTGTATTGGAATTCATTGGCAGAGGAATGAAGGAGAGGAGGATTGGGGCCTGGTGATGTAGCGATGGGATCGTGTACTGCTGGGTGGTGCCCCTTTAATTGAGTTCGACATTAGTGATGGAATGGAATGCCAAAGTGGACCAGGCCAGGATCTGTGGCCTAGCAGTTGGCAAGGAGTCAGAATCGGCGAAGAGTGGGACTGGTATGGTGTTTGGACTTGGAGTGCTGTGGTGAGGAAGTGGATGCCACCAAAGTACTGGGTGGTCTGGTGGCACATGCTATAGAGGAATGTGATGCTCAACTTTCACTCAGGGCACCTCATCATAGGGGGGGCTTTGACTGTAAGGAGTGCCATAATGTAGGGCAGAAGGGAGGTTGGGTACAGACGCCTGAACATTGGCTAGGAGAGTGTGAGGTGTTGGGGGAATTTTGGTACGCGATTGGGGAATACTTGGGGGTATGGCATAGGAGAGATGGGGTATGAGGAAGGTGGAAGGACTTGAGGGAAAGATTGGTAGGGGGGATAGAGACAGAGTGGATTACTTTGGGCTGGGCATTGGCTATTTGGGTAGGACTGGCCAGTCACTGGTTATTTGTCTTTGAGGGTGGAAGCAGGCAGGGCTTGGGGGACCAGTTGGTGCAGTGGCACTGGCTGATGGAAGACACCTTAACAGGTTGGTGGCTTGGTTGGGGGTTGCAGGGTGGTCGGAGGCGCTGCTTAGTAGAGAAAATTTGTGATCAGAGTGGGGGGAGAGTTGGGATAATGGGTGAAAGGGTGATCTTTATTCAGAAGGAGGTGGGGAGGAGCCCCCCTATGGGGATTGGGTAGTGGGTGGTGATGTTGTAT
>RBNI01002231.1:0-19190 GCA_003990745.1 Jimgerdemannia flammicorona | reverse complement strand
TAGTCCTTTACGTCCCCCCCCCTTGGGGCCCCAACCAATCCACCATGTCTTGAAGAGCTCAAGCATCAGCTCCTCCCATCTCACTACTCTCAGTCTCACTGGCCTCTGGGGGCCCTCCTCAAAGGTGCTCCGCCAGTGTTCTGCAAGCCCCACCCATATTGCGATGGCCCAACCAACTGTCATCCACTCATTCCCCACCCCCCCCACTAGCCTCGACTGCAGTGCCACCCACCACCTACCCATCTCAGGGTCAGGTGCCGATGTCCCCAACCTCTCCCCAACTACCTTCCAAAAATTCTCCATACTCTCACACTCCCCCAGCCAATGTTCAGAAGTCTGCACCACCCCTCCCTCCTGCCCTACATTATAACACTCCTCACAATCAAAAACCCTGCCATCCACCAGATGACTTGCCCTAAAGTTTAGCATTACATTTCAATGCAACAGCCTCCACCATGCTACCCAGAGTTTTGGCAGAAGCCATCTTGACACAACCTTGCTCCAAGACCAGATGCCTGCCCAGTCCCATCTCTTCCTGATCCCAGCCCCTTGCCAGGTCTCTGGCCAAAGGTCCTGCCCCAGACTCCAAAGGCACTCCATACCTTCCTCTAAACGGAAGTCCTCAACCAGATTTCCCCCCAACAAGAGCCTGTCCCACCTCCACATCTCCAGACCCCAGTCCTCATCTTCTTCGGTACCTTGCTAACAGATCCCAATGTGATGGGCTCCATTTACTACTCTCCACCAGAATCCTTTGTATCTTATCCTCTGGCTACCATCCAAGGCCACCAAGGACAGTAGATCCCCTGAGCCACCCCGTGGTGACAACCTCGCCTCCCACAGATGCTGCATAAGAGGCACCCATTCTCCTCCTCTCAACTCACTGGCCCTCTTCATCCACCAAGCCCTCAAGCAGAGTAGCCTCTTGGGAAAGTCCACCAGGCCAAGTCCTCTATGATCCACAGGTAGTGCTAGTACCTCCCAACCAATCTGACTCCGGTGTCCAGTCCAGAGCCAAGAATGGACCATCTTGAGAAGCCTCTTAACCACCCACTTAGGGAAGTCTAAATAGTAGCCCAGATACCAAAGCTTCGGCATCCAATACACATTCAGAACAGTTACCCTTCCTGCTAGCGACACCTGTCTACCACCCCAACTCATCAGTGCTTTCCCCCATTCTACCAGCTTGTGCTCCCACCACTCCTTGGGAAGTAAAGAGCCATATACTGAGAAATAGATACCCAAGTACCATACCACCCCTCCAGTCAGGACAATTGTTCCAATGATGTCCCCACCTATGACTCTTCCCCAAGGACCATTGTCTCACACTTGTGCCAGTTGAGTTTCACCCCAGAGCATCTCTCATACCACTCAACTGTCTCCTTGAGCATAGCCACATCTGCCACCAAGCCCAACCCAACCACCATATCATCGGCAAAGGCCCCCACCTTCCAGTTGATGCTCAAGATATTAAGTCCACCAACTCTCCACCAGATCTGATCCAGCAATGGCTCCAGGGCGAAGGCATAAAGAATAGGTGACAGCGGATCCCCCTGAGGCACTCCCCTCCCTAAGGAGAAAGAAGCCCCCCTGTGTCCATTCATCAGAATCACAGCCCTACTCTCTTCCAGTAATCCAATAAGTGACCAACACACACCCACTGGTACCCCAATGTGCTCCAGTACCTTTTCTAACCAAACTCTCCAGACCCTATCATAGGCCTTCTCCTGGTTCAGAAAGACCAAGCGGCCATCCACTCCTGCAGTCCTAGCACCTTCAATGACCCCATGAACCCATGCCGTGCTATCTCAGATCAGTCAGCCCCCCACAAAGCCTCGCTGCTCTTTCCCTAGCACCTGTTGGGCCACACCCTGTAACCTCACCACCAGGATTTTGGTGACCAGCTTGCGGTCCATATCCAGCAGCATAATTGGCCTCCAGTTCTTCCAGTCCTCCCTATGCCCTTTGTCCTTATACAGCAGAGATATCAACCCCAACTGCTGCCCTCCAATCCACTCCCCAGTACTGATGACCTCATCACACATCAGCAACATCTCCTCCAGAGCCTCCTCTACAGATGCCATACGTTTCCAAAAGTCCCAAGGCAAACCATCCTCCCCAGATACCATCCCCAGGGTTGTGGATGCCAGAACTCGAAGGATCTCCTCTCCCAAAACCGGTTGGCCAAGATCCCCCAACCCTGCTGCAGGATTCGGATGCCACTCTTCCAGATGCTGCTCAATGTCCTGCGCTACCTCCCCTCTTCACTCCAGAGGTTGCTCCATCAGGTGCTCAGCTGGCCAAGGATCCCCTGCACACCTAATACCATCTCTCCCTCATTATTAAGGACTCCTTCTCACTGGTGTCTTGCTCCCCTAGCATGAAGGAGATGGGACAAAAACTTTGTGGGCCTTTCTCCTTCTTCCAAACCCTGCCACTGTAGCCTTGCTGCCATAGCCTGAGCCTGCACTGCTTCCTCCTTCCTCAACAAATCCTGCAGCTCCACCACTTCCAGCTTAGCCCACTTAGCCTTCCAGTCCAAAATCTCCTCCTCCTCCAGTAGCCCAACCCAATTCAAAAGTAGGCTTTCTAGTCTCCTAGATGCCCATCGGACTTGTCTCCTCCACTGAGCACCTTGCTCCCTCCCTACCTCTGGGCTTCAGATTTCAGTCTATGCCACCTATCACCAATCCTCATCCTGGCTCACCTCCAATTATTAACCTTGGATCATACCTCTACCACCCACACATTCCACAGGTCCATCTCACCCAGCAGCAAAGAGTTCAGATACCAATGTCCCAGCCCCTCTCTGCTCCCTCCAAACCTCCCTCCTCCCTGAATACCCCAGTGATCTGACCAAGGACACCACTCGACCTCTATCATCTCCCAAACTGTATTACCCCAACACTCAGCAGTCAGGATCCAATCAATCCTAGTACCAAGTCCTCCCACCCAGTGAGTATACAGACATCAATCCCCATCCTGAAGTTGCATGGCATCCACTAGTGAGCTGAGTCTTTCCACCTCTTCCCAGTCCTCCAATCCCCCACTCCTTCCTGCCATACCCCATCCCCCATCAGTTCTGTCCATTCTACTCTCCCATACTATATTAAAATCACCCCCCAGACAATCCACCCCAGCTACAACCAAGAGCCCAGAATCCCACAGATCTCCAATCCATGCCACTTGGGACCCCCTCTCAGCCAGGCAGTAGCAAGATCCCACCACAATTGAGTTCCATCCAGGCCTCTGCCATGTCCCCCACACTAATCTACTACCCCAATGTCCAGTGTCCACAATGTTCCCTTTCCCCTTCCTAACCAGGATTCCCACTTTACTCTGCCAAACCGCCTCCCCACCCCACTCTCTTGTCCATTCCAGTCCATCTTCCTCCCCCTCACACCATACATCTTGAAGTAAGAAGAGATCTGCCTCCAGCTTCTTCAGCCATCCAAAAATCATATGTCGCCTCCCAGTCCCCCTAAGCCCATTGACGTTCAAAGAAAAAATGTTGGTTATACTATTCATAGCGAAATATTTGATAGTGTTGATATCCCACATCTACAATTCCATGCTCACTTCCTCTCCAGCCAGATCCAGGTTCCGTTCTGCCGCAATCTCATCCTCCACATTTTGCTGTTCATTCAGAGCTGCCAACAATTCCACACAGTCCTCAACATCCACTATCTCCATTGATGCCCAGTGCTCCTCGCACACTACCTGCCACTTTGCCAGTCCCTTCTGCGGCCCCCACAGATAAGCTGCCCTCTCGTTAGCAATACCCAAGAGCATTGCCTCCCTTGCCTCGGTGACCTCATACTCCTCCACCTCCAACAGAGCTGCCATCATCTTATCTCTCAACTTTCTCATGACCTCTTCTCCTTGCAACACTCACCCCCAGAATTCCTCACTGATCACCCAGAAGTCGATCTCTCCCAGTTTCTTGGCCACCACATTTTGCAGCACCCTCAACAGCCACTTCTCCCCCCCAACTACCTTTGCTGCCAGTGCCAAATCTGCCTCTCCTTCCTTCCTCTCCTCAGTTCGTACAGACTCATCCCAACCATCCTCTGACACATCCTCCAACTCCCCCTCTCCCACCTTGGGAACACCATACTGGATTGGATTATCATCTGCCATCGCCATGTCCACTACCACCTCCTCTAGCCCCTGTCCCCCACTCTCCTTCGTCAACCCCCTTTACTGCCCAGCCTCCACCCAGATGCTAGCACTCACTCCAGTGCCCTCCTTCATAGCCCCCACCCTTTGACCCCCATCCAAACTGGCCAGCAAATCCTTCTGCAGCTGTCTCCCCTTTGCCTTCTCCTAGAGCACCTTGTCCATTCACACCTTCTTGCTCTCGATCACCTCCACTACTGTCCTAGCCTTGTAAGCCCTCCAAGCCCTTTGCCTCCTCTCTACAGCCCCTGCTAAGTCCTCAAGTGCCTCCAGCAGATCCTCCTCCTCTTCCTCTGACCCCTTCACCCTCGAAACCTTGTACTCCACCAGGCCCCACTTCAATGCCACTGGCCAGTCCCTAGCCTTCTCAGTATTCTCCATCCCAAACAGCCTCAGCCAGACATCCACATCACCTGTCCTGAGCTCAGTCCCCTCCCATACCCTGAACCCAATGTTGACCACCTTGCCATACTCCTTCACCACATCTGTGACCAGCCTCCTCACCTCCTCCTTCTTCACTATTGGTAGGTCCGCAATCACCAGATGAACCACTCAGGGATCCCAATGCATACACCTCACCATTGGTACCGAAATCACTCCAACCACCACACCCTTCTCCACTGCCTCCAGTAGCAAACCCTCCTCTTCAAACCCCACCTCGACTGCCTCCAGCTTCTTCAAAAACTTAACCAAGGCTACACCTTTCACCTCGCTAGCCAGCAGCCCCAGCACCATCTTTGCCATCACTGCCAAGCCACGGAAGCACAGTGTAACAGCAAATTCCGATCTAGATTTTTTGAGTAATGGGACCACCACGAGGTCCATCACACCATCAGCCAGGTCCCTGGGTCTCATGCTGCTCCCCTGTCCAGGTCCCCCATCAGCTGTCACATCTGGATTTTTTTCTAGATTGCCCATCACACTGCCATCAGCAGTCACCGCCTCAGTCACTATACCTCCAGCCCCACTACACTGTCCCCCCAGTGGAGAGGCCTCCTTGCCACTCGAGGTAGCAGCCGCCTTCCCCAGCTCCAGCCAGCCATCTAGCCCAGTCACCTGCTTTCCCATCCTGACTTTATCTGCGAAGGTCATCCTCCCTCCACCATGTGGCCTTACACCTCCTCTGCCACCACCCCCGGCCCCACATCCCCTCATCAAAGCACTCGGCATGCCAATACCAGTACCTTGACTCCCTCCAACATGTTGCCAGTCAAAGGCACTGGGGCCCCCCTGCCCAGTATGCTCACCAGAATGCATGTTGCTCGCCATCTTGATAGCACCAATACTTGAAGATGTTGTCGAAAGTGTTGTCTGAGTCTTGTGTCACCCGAATAGTACTGGTGAAAGATGGAAGCAGCTGGTCCTGTATCAGTGAAGTTAGGAAAATCTGCCAACAGAAACATAAGCAAGAAGCTGCTGAAGCAAAAGGAAAGCTGAAGAAGATGACCAGCCTCCAGAGCTTCAGGCTGACAGTGATGATGAGAAGAAACAAGAATCAGACATCACTCTCAAGGTCAAGAAGTTTCACCCTGAAGCCAAGATCCCAGAATACAAGACTGAAGAAGCCATAGGAATGGACCTTACCAGCATTCAAGATACTACCCTTGAACTACAGACCACCACCTTACTTGGCACTGGAATTGGAGTCAAGCTGCCAGAGAACCATACCAGAATTATCAAGACCAGGAGCAGTCTGGCCAAAAGTGAAATCTCAGTTGAAGAAAGAGTAATTGACCCTGATTACACTGGCAAGATCTTTCTTATAGTCAGGAATCACAACCCCACCACCCCATTCGAAATCAAGAAGTATGACAGGATTGGCCAGATGCTGATCCACGAAATCAAGAAGCCCAAGATCATAGAAGCCATTGAACTCATCAAGACTAAGAGAGGAGAACAAGGCTTTGGATCTACTAGAAGAGGAGCCTATGCTACCACCAAGATTACTGAACTTGAGCACAAGAAAGACAAGGACCAGAATAAGCACACATATATCATTGGAGAAAACTTTCCCCTAGAGAAACAACTTCTCAAGATCCTGCATCAGAATGAAGGAGTACTTGCTACAGACTTTAGGGATATCCACAATCAAGAACCCAAGTACTACCACAAAGTTGATACTAGTGATACCAAGCCCATCTATCAGAAAGCCAGACCCATACCACCTGCCTACAGAGAGTGGCTGCAAGCAGAACTCAAGGAAATAGAAGAAGCCAGAATCATCAAGCAAGCTATCAGCCCCTGGGCCTCACCCATTGTCCTTACCCTGAAGAAAGGAAGCAAACCTGAAGAGTTTGCACCAAGACTCTGCATTGACTACAGGAAGCTTAATACCATCACCAAGAAGGATAGGCAGCTCTTGCCAAATATTCAAAAAATCCTTACTACTCTTCAAAGCAAAGCCAAATACTACACCACCTTGGATCTGTTCTCAGGCTTCCATCAGATTGATCTTACTCAAGATACCAGTGAGAAATCAGCCTTCATCACACCTGATATCACCTATATCTACCTGCAAATGCCATTTGGAATGTGCAATGCCCCAGCAAGTTTTCAGTGAATGATGAGCAAAGTTTTCAGCAATGAGATTGGAAAATGGCTCTTTGTCTATATTGATGATGTGATCATCTTCAGCAACACTGCACAGGAACATGTCAATCACATACAGCTAGCCCTCAAGAAGCTCAAAGAGCATGGCCTTTACATCAAGCCCAAGAAATGCAAGTTTGCAGCTTAAGAAATTACCTATCTAGGACATCTCATCAACCAGATCAGAATCCACACAGACCCTATGAATATTGAGGCTGTTGCAGCCTACCTGAGATCCAGAACAACCACAGAAGTCCATGCCTTCCTTGGACTGGACAGCTACTACAGAAGGTTCATCAAAGGATACTCTAACATTGCAGCACCTATCTATGAGCTACTGAAGAAGGAGACCAAATTCAAATGGACCAAAGAGTGCTAAGAAACCTTCAATGAACTCAAGACCAGGTTGATCCAAGCACCTATCCTCAGAAGACTAGATTAGAACCTAGAATTCATCCTGCAGACAGATGCAAGTACTATATGACTTGGAGCAGTCCTAGCTCAGAAGAAAGATGGACACAAATATGTCATCTCCTATACAAGCCAAGGTACCCATGGAGCAGAACAGAACTATGAGTCATGTAAGCTCAAATGCTTAGCAGTAGTTTGGGCAGTAGACAAGTTCCACTACTACCTAGCTGAAAAACACTTCACCATTCAAACAGACCATTCCACTCTTGTCTGACTATTCTACACTCTGAACCCCAAAGGAATATATATCAGATGGATCTACAGGCTATAAGAGTATGACTGTACTGTCAAGCACTGCTCAGGAAGAACCAATACCAATACTGATGCACTCTCAAGAACACCCCAAAATACCCCCATCAAGACTATTCAACATGAATAAGGAGCTATACTATAGATTAATTAGCTACCTTGGGCAGCAGAAGATGCCCAACCACCTCAAACCCTGGACAATTACTATCATCAACTGGACTTAGAAACAGTTTGAACTAGACAACACTATACTCAGAAAAGGAAGAAAGCTAGTAATACTTAAACACAAGAAGTATCAAGTAATGAAGGAAGTATACGAGCAAGAACACTTAGAAGGAATCAACATATATGACAAGGCAAGAAGAACTATGTAGTGGCCCAAGATGGAAGAAGACCTGTGCCAATTTGTCAAAGGATGTGACAAGTGCCAAAAACAGAAACAAGATCAGCAAGACCAGGCACCTGGGTCATCAAGAATTGAGCCTATCTCCTTCCACCACATCACAATAGATATCATTGGGCTACTACCAGTAATACTATCAGGAAACTACTATATTATAGTTATTGTAGACCTCTTCACTAAATAGATAGAGGCAGGAGCATTACAAGAAGCCAATGCTCTCTCTATAGCTGACTTCCTGTACCAAGAAATCATCTGCCACTACAAGATACCAAAGCAAATTACAACAGACTGTGGCACAGAATTTGTCAATGGATTTCACGAGATAATGTATCAGAAATAAGATCCAGCACATCAAGACCACTGCATACCACCCTCAAGGAAATGGACAGACAGAGAGAACCAACAAGACCCTCAAGAACATTCTGACAAAGATCTCAGAGACATATGAGAATTGGGATAACTATCTCCCAACTGCCCTCTCTGTCCTACAAGACATATAGTCACAGAGCATACACTTTACCCCAAGAGAGCTGCTCTTTGGAGAAGAAGATTCTGATGGAACCTCAGCCACAAATCTAGACCTAACTTGGAGACAGGTTGATGCAGAAATCTGGAGACTACACCAAATCAGGAAGAAGGCTGAAGATTATATCACCAAGTCACAAGTGCTGATAAGGAAGAATGCAGAAAAGAATCACAAGGTCCTAGAACCCATCTGAATTGGAGAAAAGGTTCTACTGTATTGAAATATAGTAGAAGCCTCATGGTCACAAAAACTGGAGCCCAAATGGGAAGGACCCTTCTACATGCAAGATATCAAGGAAACTACCTTCTGGCTTAAAAAAATCTCAGGGACCATACTGCCTACTGTGGTACATAGGAACAGACTCAAGAAGTACTACAAACCTATACAAGAGAAGCAAAACGTGATGACTGCCCATGAGGTTCTAGTCCATAAATCATAACAGCATGTCCTGTGACCAGCAGGCTATCTGTCTGGACCATTCTTTAAGAGATACAGTACTAGTAACTATTCATCTATGAGACTTTTGAAGCCAGAGGAGTTCGAACCATCAACTGATTGGTCAAGATCAGAATTAGGCCCTTGCTCTATATGAAGAGAGTGACCCTTCACCATCACACCAAAATACAAAGAAAAGACACCAGCCTATAAACACTACTTTTTGACCCCTTGCCAGAGGTTATGGGATCAGCAAATTCTTCAGGACTGGACCAATGAATAAGGATACTCAAGAAGATTCTTATTTAGGAGGAAGATATAATGGTGACTCCAGAATGATGATATCAGTACAGATGACAGTCTTTCCTTACAAGCTACTAAATCAGAGCACAAGAAGATTATATGGCATATGAGATGAGCAATGATGACTAACTGTGAGTCATTGTGACCACAGTATAGTACCTTGAGAAATATAAAAGAAGGATCAAGGAACTGCAGTAGCATTAACCAATAAGACCCACCAATCCCAAAATAGCTCAAAGACTTACTATAAATAAAATGCCTGCCACTTGCCAAACCTCAAGGTCAAGGAACCACCAAGGCACCTCAGTTGAAGAAAGGATGTTCCAAGACATCAGGAGAGCTATGAGGACCTGCTCAAGAAGGACTCCTAGTATCAACCTGGGTACTGGTGACCCTTACCACTATATCCTCTACTGCCGTGAAATGGAAATAAGGATCACCATTGCTACCAAATGCCTCCAAATGTGGCAGGAGTATGAAATAGGAAACCTCCTCTGCCAGGAGTTCCCACAGGCCAGCACTCAAGAGCTACAAGATGCCACTCCCATGGATATATATGAAACAAGGATAGCTAAGAAGATCTATCAGATCTTCAGGCATGCACCATGGTCGATCCCCAACTTGGAGTATGTTAGAGCCTCAGATTTCAGAGACCTGTCATCCTGCCATATCAATGCACTAGAAGTCAGAGTGGCTACAGAAGCCCAGTCTACTATCACTCTCAATAGTGATGAAGTAGAAGACTTCTGGCATCCTATCCTCCAAGACAACCCAGACCAATTCCTGCAAGGATTGATCTCAGTATTCCAAGGCCTAAGCATCCAGATCAGACCTCCCCAAGACCCCACATTTGTTCCCTATTTTGTAGAAGAGAATCTCATAGACTAGAGAGCTCCAGATCTCCTTGTTCCCGATTTTCCTGCTATCAAATGTGATGACATCATCGGCAATGATGTCATCCTGCATGATATCAACCTACGTGACCTTGACAAAATGTTCATGGAACTCATCTCCTTCAAAGATATCCTGATCTCTGACAATGAGGATGAAGCCCCCATGGTCCTGAACTTTCTGCTCTAAGTTCTTTGTTACACTGAATAATGCCAGCACCGATATTTGATGTAATACTGAATAATGCCAGCACTGGTATTTGATGTAATACTGAATAATGCCAGCACTGGTATTTGATGTAATACTAAATAATGCTAGCACTGGTATTTGATGTGATACCAAATTATACCAGCATCCTGAACCTGTACAACCATCAGTGCTGACTCTAGATCTTAGCAGTTTTTCCTGTCCTGGCATTTTATTTTAGTTATTGGAATTTATATTTAGCTTTATATCTTAGCAACCATTGAATTATATTTTGTATAAATATCTCTCTTATTTCCTCTGAAATAAAGTCAGTCAATTCAGTCTTCTCAGTACAATATACACACTTCCTTACAAGCAATCTAAGAGATAACAAGACAGTTAAAGATAAGAAGTTTGAGGACTATAAGACCTTGGGAAGGCACTCCAATAAGAACTTGCTTATAACAAACTTGAGTTAGTCTAAGAGATATATCTTGAAGAGAATCTGGTGTATTTGAAGGACTCAGCGACCACTATATGACAATAGATAGACTTGTCTCTTTGATTGACTGAATTCTAACTACTGAGTGCTGGGAAAGTAATGTCTAGGAATTATTGAAGACTATATGGTGTTCTTGGTCTGATCATTGGGGTCTTCTGAGTTGTAGAAGATTTGGAGAGAGTGAGGAGGAACTGGAACATTAGTGCCTAAATACTTACTTGTTAGATGAGGCCTCTTTGTAGAATATCTGAGTAGTGGATATTAGATTCAGAGTTTTTGATTAGTATACAGCAGGCCTTACAATTAGATATCAGTAGTATTAGTTGAAGTTCAATGCTCCACATTTTTGAGGGAAGACTGAAAGAGTGCAGAGTACTTAAAGGAGGAGCTATATGCAATAGACCTTATACTGATTAGAGGGATTGTTCTGGCCTACTAAAGGATAAAGAGATGGTTAATTAGAGGATTCAGTATGTCAGGTTCAAGATTGAGAAACTGCAGAGTTTACTGAGAAGAGAGAAAGATATACAGATGAAGAGTATAGTAGCTCAGCTATAGTAGTAAAGTTTGGAGAAAAGGAAATAGTCTATGAAGTTTTTGTCAAGATGTCTTCAGGTGAGAAGAGTGAGACAGTAGTGAGATAGAGTATTGAATAAGTCAGAGGAGCTAGTGGTAGGGACTCAGAGTATCTTGAGTTAGTTGAGTAAGTACTAGAGATATTTGTAGAGTAAAGAGGAGGATGGGGAGGATGTATAGAGTATTGAGCAGTATCTAGAGGACTGATATTTAGATCTGGCTGAGAGTCTAGGTGAGCTTGGAACACTAGTTCAAAGAGAGGAGATTTTTTAGGTTTTGGCCAAAACAAGTCTTAGGACAGCCCCTGGAGAGAATAGTCTGCCCTGAGATTTCTGGAAAAGGATGGCAGGCAATGAGGTGGTATTGGAGAAAATGATATAGATGTGTAATGAAGTTATTAGCTCTGGAGTATAGATTGGAGGACAGTATCTAGGGCTGGAGACTTTGTTAAATAAAGATTAGGAGAGAAGAGAGAAGTGAAAAAACTAGAGACTGATAATGCTTTTAGATACTAGTTATAAAGATTTTGATAGCCAGGTTATAGAAGGTGATCAAACAAATGCTGGAGGAGGAATAATAGAGCTTTGTTAGTGATTACTCAATAAGGGATAGAACAGCATAGATCTATAGTATTATTGAGAAAATGAGAGCTATAAGGGTGGATAGCTATCTGGTATTTTTGGACCAGAAGAAGATATATAATAGAGTATAGTAAGTATAGCTAGATAGAGTGCTTTAGCAGATTGAGGTCTTTCTGGACTTTTGGTATTTCTTGGTTAGCTTATTAGAGAGAAGTTAAGTAGCTATCCTAGTTAATAGATATAGGGGGGTTTTATTTTCTCTAATAGAGGGATACTATAAGGAGATTTACTTTTACCTATTTTTTATATCCTTTCTTTAGATAGGATTTAGTATAGGGTTGAGGGGTTGAACATTCTTAGGATAAACTAGAAGGTAGGCATCTTTGTAGATGATATGGTGGTTGGGCTAAACTCTGTAGAGAATGTAGTAGAGTTGAAGAGTACAGTGAAGTGATATGAAGGATACTCAGAGACTAAGCTCAACTGATATAAATGTGAGACTATGGTGCTAGAAGGTGGAATAGTGGGTAAGAATCTAATAGGAACAATTATCCTAACAAAGGAGATAGTTCACTATCTAGAGATCTACTTCTTGATATATAGCTCTCTGCTGCCCAGAGTATGGTAAAAGTAATGGCTAGTGGAGTGGGAGAATATACTTCTTGGGGTGGCTGATATATATCTCTGGTAAAGAGAGTGATAGTATTAAATATATATTAGTTGTCATAGCTGTGATATCTGGAATATCACTTGGACTTTCCAGTATGAGTAGTAAAGAGACTTCTAAAGTTGGTCAGGACATAGATTTGAGCTGGATGATATAGTCTGATTAGATGAAAAGTGTTGATATTGCCAGTGGGCCAGAGGGGCCTAGGTCTTGTGGACTTTACCAAGTACTTATATTGCTTGAGAGTATAGTAACTGAAGTAAGCTAGTTAGCTGAGTGGTCATAGTTGGGTTTCTCATATACAGTAGATATAGGAGGTATAGTTTTCCCCAGAAGAGCATCTGGTAACTTGCTCTCTCTGATGATACTCAAAGGGAGTCATAGGATATAGTATAGGGGAGAGTGGTTGATAGAGTCTATTATATTGGTATCTGCTGGTAGGATGATGAGAGTGTAGAGAACTAAAGACTACAGATATAGAGGTGAGACTGTCTTCTGTTAGAGGATACTCTGGTGGATGACTTCAGTCTTGAGGATGATATAGAGTGCCTTCAAAAATGAGAGAGAGATCTATGGCCAGAGGCCTGGCAGATAGTAGGAATTAGTAAAGAGTAGAACTAGACTAGTATTAGATCATGAAGCAAGATAATGATATAATGACTTCTATCTAAGTTCTGAGTAGTGTGGTGAAGACTTCTGTAGCAGAATGTGATATTGAACTTTTAGTCAGGATATCTGGTAGAAGAGGATATCTTTGATTATAAGAAGTACTATAATATTAGACAAGAGGGTAGAGTGGTACTAATTCCAGAATATTAGCTGAGAGAGTGTGAGGTCAACATCTTTCTCTGCTACAATTCACGTTACACACACTTTCACAACATACTTTCAAGTCATTTATTAGAGAAAGATACTAAGAAGATGTCAAGCAGCAAGTAAGCCAATGTGCATACTAGGTCAGGTAGATCTGGGGCTTTTGACTGGCAGCATGTTGGGAGGGGGCATGGGCTGGGGATGGGGTCTTTCAGTGGCTCGAGTGGACTGGGTAGCTCGGATAGTGGAGGTGGCACCAGTGGGGGGGCTGGAGGGCGGCAGAGGAGGAGCTTTGCAGATGCACTGAGGACTGGGGGCTGGCTGATGGGAGCCTGCAGGGATCAGGCAGGAGGGAAGGGAAAGCAGAAGGCTGAGGATGCTGGGGGAGCTGGGCCTTCACTGGTGGGAGGTGGGGGAAGTGGAGGGACTACTGGGGGTAGTGGTGGGACTGCTGATGGTGGTGTGACGGTGAATCAGGAAAAAAAAAGAGATGTGACGGCTGATGGCCAGGGAGGTCAGGGGATCCTGATGTGGAAGGGGGACCTGGCAGATGGTGTGATGGGACTGGTAGTGGCCCTGTTGCTCAAGAAGTTGATCTCGGAGTTCATGGCTACCTTATGCTTCCGGGGCTTGGCAGTGATGGTGAGGATGATCCTGGGGCTTATTTTGAGGCAGGTGGCTGGTGCAGCCTCAGTGAAGTTCTTGAAGGATCTGGAGGGGGTTGAGGTGGGCTTTGAGGAGGCTGGCCTACTGGACGAAGCCATGAAGACTGGAGTGGTGGTTGGGGAGATGGTGGTTCCCATAGTGAGGTGCTTAAGATGGGACCCCAGGGTGGTGCAGCTTCTGGTGAGAGGGGTGCCTACAGTGACTAAAAAGGAGACTAGGAGGAGGGTGGAGGAGGTGATGGTAGAGTATGGTGATGTGGTGGACATTGGCTTTCAGTTGTGGAAGAGGACGACTTTCAGGACGGGCAATGTCGATGTCAGGATTTGGTTGGCAGGGAAGGAGGCCACAGGGAAGACAAGTGACTGGCCCTCAGTGCTGATGTGGGGGGCTATTGTCTGCAAGGTGTTGAGGGTGAAAGGGAGTGAGGAGGAGGAGGAGGACTTGTTGGAGGCGCTGGAGGAGTTGAGTGGTGCTGTGGAGAGGAGGGTGAAGGCCTGGAAATTGTATGAGGAGTTGATGCATCTGGAGGTTGTGGGCAGAAAGCATGTCCATATGGATAAGAAGCAGTGGGAGTGGGCCCAGGGACACAAGAGGCAGAGAGAGCTTTTGGCAGGTATGACAAGAGGGGTGGAGAAGAAGTTGGTTGAAGCTGAGGAGTCTGGAGGTGCTAAGGACAGTGTCTGGGTGGGTAAAGGAGGAGAGGAGGTGGAGGCGAAGGAGGCAGGGGCTGGGGGGATGCTGGACAAGAACCTATTTACTGATGGTACCTTCGAAGTGTGGGAGCCAGAGTTGGATGCCACCCCCCCCCACTTATCAGGAGGGGCCCAGTTGGGAAGAAAGGGCTGATGGAGGATACACAGATGCAGGAGGCCCAGCAGGTGCACTTTGGGATCCCTGATATGGGGCAAGGGGGTCAGGTGGTGGCGGTTGGAGAGGATGAGCTGGTGGATGTCCCTGAGGAGGAGTGGGATGAGGCTGCCAGTATAGGAGCTGATACTATGATACTGGATGCAGTGCGGCCAGGGACTCCAGGAGGGAAGGAGGTGGGGAACTATTGTGGATGTGCAAGGTGATGGATAATCTCGCAGCAAAGCTTTGGAAGAAGTGGATCTGTGGGCGATGCCTGAGGAGCATTGGGCATGGATTCTGCATGGTGATGGAATGGTGGAGGCACTGAAGGTGGAGATTCTGGATATTTTCCTAGAGGAGGAGGGGTATGAGGTTGATGAGGTGAGGAAGGCAGAGCTGGGGGTGGTTGCTGGTGAGTGGGCAGCCTACTGCTGGGCAGAGTATCATGGTTTGTGGCTCTGGCAGGAGGCCTGTCTGGAGTATCACGAGGAATTTGAGGAGTGTGAAGATGGGGCAATGGTAGAACTTCTGGGAGCATTGGTGGCACAGGAAGCAGGGGAGAGGGAACTGGCTGCTGAACATGACTTGGACTTGGTGTGAGAGGAGCAGAATGCAGACTTGTAGAGGATGGGATCATGATATATCATTATTCCTTATGAACAGTACAACCAATATTTTCTCCTTGAATGTGAATGGGTTAAGGGGCTCTGGGCGGCATAAGAACATTTTTACTTGGCTCAAGGGATTGGAGGCTGATCTCTTTTTACTACAGGATGTTCAATATGAGGATGAGGACAATCAGGTAGAGTGGACTAGGGAATGGGGTGGGGCTACTGCTTGGTTTGGAAAGGTAGTGATCTTGGTGAGGAAGGGTAGAGGTGACTTGGGGGGAATCAGGAGCTGGGGGGATCACTTGGTCTGGGGAGATTGGCATTGGCCAGGGTGGGAATCAGTGAAGGTGGGCTCATGCTACTGCCCTGTGGCTAGGGGTGAGAGGATTGCATGGATTAGGGGGCTGCTGGAGGAGGGTATTCTCTTGGATGAAGGGGTTGATGTACTTGGTGGGGACTTTAATATAGTTCAGAATCAGTGGCTGGACAGAACTGATGGAGGGAGGAGTGCCGGGGATAGAAGTGGAGGTCTGGATGCATGAGAAGAGGTGGAGATGTTGAGCTCCTTGGGGGATATGGGCAGAATAAGGTGGGGTGATGCCAGGGTCTATACATATTGGGTGAATGGCTTGGGCACAAGGATTGACTGGATTCTGATGGTGGAGTGCTGGGGTTTGGATATTTGGAAGACATTGGAAGTGGAGTGGTGCCCATGGTCTGATCACTGGGGACTGTTGGGGCAGGAGCAGTTTGGGGGGAGTGGAGATGGACCCAGACATTGGCACCTTAACTCCTCCCTGCTGACTGAGAAGGGTGGGAATTGTGGGTGGCAGACATTCAGGCAAAAGTTCTTAACTGGAGGCGTGAGGGTTTGCCTGTGGCTGTCCACTAGA
This sequence comes from Jimgerdemannia flammicorona, assembly GCA_003990745.1. Classification (NCBI taxonomy): domain Eukaryota; kingdom Fungi; phylum Mucoromycota; class Endogonomycetes; order Endogonales; family Endogonaceae; genus Jimgerdemannia; species Jimgerdemannia flammicorona. The sequence continues at coordinate 2,800 of RBNI01002231.1, read as the reverse complement.
TGAGATTAAAAGAGGCTGCGAGAGTTTATTGGGGAGGGGCTGATAGAGAGGCTGGGAGGCAGAGGAGGAGGTGCACGAGGTGTGCTTCCAGCAGGCTGAGGAGACTACAAATAGATTGGGCAGATTTGCTTACTGTTGTTGGGGTGGAGGATTGGAGGATCGAGAGGGCGAAATTGAAGATTGTGGAACTACAACAGGTGTTGAGGGAAGAGGAGGAGACCTATTTACAGGGCATGACTGCTAGACTATGATGGCAGGGGCTTGAGGAGGGTGAGCAGCCTACTAGGTACTTATCAAGACTTCTCAAAGCTAGGAGAGTGTGACATTGGTGGAATGGGGTCCTGGATGCTGATGGGGTCATAGTACATGGCATGCAACAAATCTTAGGGGTGTTGAAGGAGAGATGGTAGGGCTTGTGGAGTGAGGGAGAAGGGGGTGCTGATGAGGCGGAGATTGTGGATATGCTAGAAGAGTGGGGACCACTGCAAGTAGCTGGACTGGGTGATTTGGTCTTACTGGTGTAGAGAGAGAGGAGATTCAGAGTGTCCTGGCAGCAACTAAACTTGAGATGGTGCCGGGGGAGGATGGATTGCCATGGGACTTCTGGAAGAAGATGGTAAATGTCCCCGGAGTTTTGGGTGAGATGGCTGCTCTCTGTGACCATGTCCTTCAGAGTAGTGAGTGGGTTGGAGAGCAGGATCTCAGGCTGGTGGCCTTACTGTACAAAGACAAGGGGAGGAGGGAAGACTGGAAGAACTGGAGGCCGATCATGCTTCTGGATATGGACAGGAAGATGGTGACTAAGGTGATTGTTGCAAGGCTGCAGAAAGTTGCCCAACAGGTGCTGGGGGAGGAGCAGTTGGGCTTTGTTGAGAGCAGACTTATTAGAGATGGGACTGTGTGGGTTCATGGTGTCATTGAAGGGGCCTGGGCCTGTGGCCTGGATGGAAGGTTGGTCTTTTTGGACCAGGAGAAGGCCTATGACCATGTATGGCGGGTGTGGCTGGGCAAGGTATTGGACCGAATTGGGGTTCCCCCAAGGTTTAGAGTCTCTATATTGAGTCTGCTGGAGAGCAGTCAGGCAGCTCTGACATATAATGCTCACCATGGGAGGGCATTTTCCTTGGGAAGAGGAGTTCCTCAGGGGGACCCTCTGTCCTCTATTCTTTATGCCCTTTTGCTGGAGCCGTTGATGGATAGGATTCACCAGAAGGTGGCTGGGCTCTCTATATATGGTATAGTGTGGAAGGTGGGGGCCTTTGCTGATGATATGGTGGTTGGACTTGGGTCTGTGGCAGATGTAGAGGCACTACAGGAGACTGTTGAATGGTATGAGGCTCACTCGGGGGCGAAGCTCAACTGGCATAAGTGTGAGATGATGGTGCTAGGGAATGGGCTAGTGGGTGGGGATATCATTGGAAAAATTGTCCCTACTGGTGAGGTGGTGCAGTATCTGGGCATCTTCCTCTCTGTATATGGTTCTGTCTTACCACGAGTGTGGTGAGAGAGCAGGGTGAACATTTGGGGGGAGGCCCTTCAAGGATGGAGAGGCCGCCATATTTCTCTAGCAGAGTGGGTGTCAATCCTGAATGTATATTGGTTCCCCAAGCTGTGGTATGTGGCATACCACCTTGACTTCCCAGCATGAGTAGTGAAGAAGCTGACGAAGGTGGCTAGGGATTGGATTTGGGTGGGGAGGAGTTCCCAGGTCAGTTGGGATACTCTTGCAAGACCGGTAGTCAGGGGAGGTCTTGGACTGATAGACTTTCCTAAGAGACTGCACTGCTTGCGGGCCTGGTGGTTGAAGAGAGCTGTGGAACTGCAGGGCAGAGAGTGGGTGCCTCTGCTGCAGAAGGTATGGGAGATGCAAACATCCCCTCGGGGGTCCTCTGGGGATCTGCTCTCTTTGGTGGGACTGAATGGAATTCGGCGGCTACAGTTCAAAGGCTTTTGGTGGGGCATGGCTGATGGAGCACACCAAATTGGCCTGCGCTGGCAAGGCAATGAGGGAGAGGCAGTATGGGGGCCTAATATGTGGTGTTGGGATAGATTGCTCCTGGGGAGTGCTCCACTTGCTATATTCGATATTGGGGAGAGAGTAGAGTGTCAGCAGGGACTTGGCCAGGATCTTTGACTGAGTGGCTGACAGGTGGCAGGGATCGGCGAGGAGTGGGACTGGGCTGGTATCTGGTCTTGGAGTGCAGAGGTACAGAGATGGCTTCCCCCCAAGTTCTGGGTAGTATGGTGGAGAATATTGCGGAGGAATGTCATGCTGAATTTCAGGATGGGGCATCTGGTAGAGGGTGGACATTTTGACTGTAAGGAGTGTTATGATGTTGGGCAAGCTGGGGGTCATGTACAGATGCCAGAACATTGGCTGGGAGAGTGTGAGGTTTTGGGGGAATTTTGGGCTAAAATAGGGGATAGACTGAGTGTGGGGCATAGGCTGGTGGAGGAGGGGGGTCACTGGGAGGACTTGAGATCTCAGCTTGTGGGTGGGGTGGGTGATAGTTGGCTCACTGTAGGGTAGGTATTAGCAATATGAGTGGGACTGGCGGGTCATTGGCTTTTTGTATTTGAGGAGGGGCAGCAGTTGGAGCTGCGGAAGAAGGTGTTAAGGTGGGAGGGGCTGTTGGAGGATCTGCTGACTGGATGGTGGGTGGGTTGGGGTCCTCAGGGGGGATGACATCACGGTTTGGTGATAAGGATCTGTGAGCAGAGTAGTGGGAGGGTGGAGATAGTGTTAGACAAAGTGATCTTTCATTGAGAAGGGGTAGGGGGGGGGAGGTCCCCTAGGGGG